>JUFY01014883.1:6317-18117 GCA_001855655.1 Leptopilina clavipes
TTTTTTTTTTTTTTGAAGAAACGATGAATTTCAAATTAATGGAAATTGAACCTTTGATGTGAAAATTTTGCGTATATGCAAGCAGAAGTTCAATTTCATTTTAATGGATACATTTCTTTATGTTTTAAAAAATTGTTTCAAAAACAATTATTTAAAAGAAAAATTTTTCTTTTTTAATTGAAAAAAAAATATTTGCTTTGAATACACATTGTATGTATATATTTTATAATATAGAAAATTACAAAATAACCAAACTATACATATAGATCGAAGAAATAGTTTGTTTTGATTATTATCTACCTATATTTTTGTGTACAGTAATCAGTGTTCTTTTTCATTAAGCACGCTAAAATCACAAAACTATTTACATATAGAATAAATGTCGTTTGCCGAGGAATTTATTGACAGAATTAAATTTTTTATGAATTACCATTTTTTATTTGGCAAGATACTGTCAATTGATAAGCGGTGTAAAAATTAATTACGTCATTCGATTAAACTTGTTTTACAAGTTTAAGAAAATACTTAAGAATCATTATTTTTAACGGAAAGTATTTTTTACTTTTGACATAAAGACATAATTATTATCATCTGTTTGGTTTTATTATTCTTCCTCTCAGATGAATAATGATCGTTTCAATTAATAATTTTAATTAATAATTTTAATTATTAATTTCAATTAATAATTTTAACTATTAATTCATAATTTGTTTTTTAATATTATATAAGCTGAATTCGTTTAGTGATTGCCAACGAATAGTTGCAGTAAATTTTGAGCATTTTTTTCTAAAAAAAATTTTTAATCCCTTTGTCGAAATTTCTTTGAAAATATTTATAACAGACGTTAACATTTTTTTTTTTATAAGAATCATTTTTTTTTTAGTTTTTACATCTATTTAAAATGAATTATTATATTAAATTTTGGTAATTCCGTTAAAAAAAATAAAGTAATGATTTTTGTTCGTTATTAGATGACTAAAAAAGAGTTTTTGTTAAAAATAGATGAAAATCATATTTAAGAACACATTATTATTATTATTATTATTATTTGTTCAACTTACGTTAACAATGAAAGTTTCGACTTTCTATAATTTTTTTTGTGGTTTTTCTTGAGAATAGGATATTTTTTTTTTATTATTAACTTGCAATAATATTTTATATCTAACGTTAACAGACATTAGATTATTTAGTAAACGAGAAAGAAAAAAAATTTAATGTTCTTTCTTTTCTCAGTGCAAAAAGACTCATTTTCTTTTTCTAAATAAAAAAAAATCCAGACCCATTTTGAAGGCATTATTTGAAAATAATTCTGCACCTGGTGCAGAAGTTAAAAATTGGCACTAATAAAATCGAAGCTTTGAGCCTCGTTATTATTTTTTTTGTTTTTAAAACGTAGATACTTTTTAAAAAATATCTTTCTCTTTCGCGAGATTCTCAAAAAAAAATTGAAATTATAAATAAATATTTGAAATATCGCTCCTTAATTTTAGTAAAAACTAATTTACCTCATTTTTCGGTATTTTCGTGTTGTCATGTTTTGCTTCGGCAAGTTTATCATTTGCCCTTCCTTATTTAAATATAAACTTTTAAACACATGTATCACATTTTTTTTGTTTCACTCGATTTAGGCGTTTTTTTTTTCTTATTGTGTTGATTTTAGGTCGGAATTATCGGTGCACATTAATTTATGCCTCGCATTCGCCAGTCTTTCGACACTAACAGTTTGTAAATTTTTGTTACTTGAATTTTCAAATAAACTTTTTAAATTCTGCTTATCGCCTAAATCAATCATACTACAACTTTTATCCTTTGACATACCAAATGAATTACGAAAAATTGAAAGTAGAGGTAATTCTTTCGATGGGCAGTTGGGCTTTTTAAATTCATGATTAGAATTTAATGAAATATCGCGCGCAATGTCTAATGATTTTGTCGATTTTGAATTGAAGAGTTGAAAATTTCTTTTCACTGGCGATGAACTTAAACTATGAGTCGTAAAATTTTTATCTGGAACTATTTGTACTTTTTCAATATCAGATTTCACTGTATGTTGAGAATTTTCTTGAGAGTCTGCGAGACTTATTATTGATGAGTCTTTTTTATTATTGACATCATTAATATTCGTTGAACTAGTTTCTAATGATTGTAAAGTGGAAGAAACATGATTTGTTTTATTTTGAGATTCCTTGTCCTCATTATCATCAATAATTATTGGCTTTTCAATGCTCTGCTGTCTCTCCAATTTTGCTCTACTAAAAGAAAATTGTTTCATATTCACTGGACTATTGTTCAGCGATTTGGAAAAACTGTTCTTTAGAGCGTCTTTCGATTTACTGATAATTGAATTAATTGGACTTTGCGCCAACGATTGCCAACCTTGATAATTTAGGGAAAATCTTGTTGTCTGTGGATCCAATTTTACCATGTCATCATTTTCTTTCAATAATTTTCCAATTGGTAATTTATTATGTGTTTCATTGTTAGTGTCGACATTGGAAAAATTATTTTCCTTTCCTAGTGATATTTCATTTAATTTCTTCATACTCGCTTGTAATTCCAATTCCCATTGATTTGACGTGGATTCCATTCCGTCAACGGAGCGTCCTCCTAAACTCTCGACGCGTTGCTTCAATTCCAAAACATCCTGAAAATTGGATTTTTCATTATTGTAGTGAAATAATTATTTAAATACAGAAAAAAAGGAAATTCTTACATCAAAATCCTTATCACGATCGTCTAATTCAAGATCACTACTTGCTATTGAATTAATTCTACTGATTGTAATTTTATTTAATTCCGATTCATAGTTGAGACTATCTTCGGGAGTAATGAGCTCGGCTCCAACTCCTGGCTCTCGTGGTCCATTGGCTACAATATCTAAAATGATCATTAATTACTGAATACGGAATTTTTAATTTTGAAAATGATAATAATAATGATAAATTTTTTACCATAATCTCTTCTGCGCTCGTGGATTTGATTACTAATTTCTTCCAAAGTTCGCAGACTAGCGGCATAAGCGTTTTTGGCATCCTTGATTTTTTTCTGTAATTCCTCGATACGTAATTTTTGTGTGACCAACATTTGATCGCACTGTTCCTTCATTTCAAAATAGGGACGCGATTTATTAATTGAACGACGATATTTCTCTTCTAATTCCTGAACTTTTTTCTCCGCCTCTTCGAAAAGCATTTTTGTTCTCAGATTTTCTCTTGAACACGCAGCCTTTTGATTCTCCGCATCCATCACCTATAAATATTCATATTTCAATCAATTCGTCGATTTTTGTTTTCAGCATTTTTTTTTAGTGATTTACGAAATGAGAGCAAATTTTGGTACAAAAACATGTATGTAAAAAGTGACAAATTATTCTCATTGATTTTAATAGCGTTATCAATAAAAAATAAACAAAAAAAAAATTGTTTCGTTTCTTTAATTTGAGATTTTTTGGAAAATTCTTATTTAGGACAGAAATTTTCATTCTTGGGTTTAATTCCTTTGATGTTTGTTTGTGGTTGGATCAGTGAAGAAACAATGATGATGAGGTAAATTTTGCCCATTTTGTATAGGTATATTCAACTAATAGTGTGAATAATTTTCTGTTCATACAATGGGTACCTGTTTAATTGAGGTCTAAGACCTTGTTGAGGGTGATATTATGCGTTTACATTAACATCTACATGTCAGCTTTCCATTAATGAAGCAAGATACATGTACGTCAGTATATAGTAGTTGATTAGCATTTGTGGACAATACGAAATGTTCGTTGATCTATTGACCGCAAGTAGTTGTAATTGACATATTGTTACAATCTTCCACGTCGACAAATGAATATTGATTTTAGAATTTGCGATTATATTTGTCGTTTTCCTCAATATTGAATATTTGACATGTACATCCATAATTTTCTCCAAAATTTTTTCTTTGTTTGTTAATTCAGATAAATATTTTGGGGATGGTTATTACAAAATGTTTCACGCAATTGGCAAATATTTTCTCGAATACAATTTTTTTCCATGAAAAATAATTCAGTGAAAACTGTTTGTTTCCGAGTTCTTTTTGGATAAATAAAAAAACTGGGGAAAAAAATTGCTTACTTTGATCGTTGCGTGGCTCAACATATCCTGCCATGCTTCATCAAAGTTCCATTCGTGTTGATGTGACATAAATCTAGATTCTGCTACAGCAACAGTTTCTTTAGCTGCAGCGTGAATTTCATTTGCTCTTCTATATAATTTTGCCTGCTGTTGACATTGTATCTAATTATCAAGAGAAAGAAACAGTTAATGGTTATTTGGAGGAAGAACAAGTATTTGGATAAGATCAAAGAAAATCATCTCTTACACGTGCTTCTTCTGCTACTTTCAATGCCTGGAAGTAGCATCTCGATTTCTCAATACAATTGAGACCCAATTTTTGCTTAATTTCCTTTAATCTTCTCTTCGTTTCCGAGAACAATTGCTTATAAGCTGTATTAGCATCCTGAAAAATATTAGCGTCTTAGTAGATTGAAAATTAGTTGAGAAATTTTGATTTTATCAGAAGCAAGGTCAGTAAATAGAAGATTGAACCAAGATACAAATTTTGATTTCATCTCAAGCATTATTAGCAAAAAGATTAAAAACAAGTGGGGAAAAATTTTGATTCTATCAAGAGAAATAGATTAATTACAGTAGATTTATTATGGACTGGAGAATTTTCATTTCATCAGATTTGAACCAAAACAGAAAATTTTTGATTTTGTCAGAAGCATCCTGAATTGTTAGCAAATTTGAACCTAAAGTGAAAATTGTAACTTGATGATTGATTTTCAGTTTGGAGAATTGAGATAATTTGTTTTGTTTCCTTTTATGCGTGATGATGGATAATTAATATTCGCAATGCAGAATCAGTGAACGAGAAATTTGAAAATACAAATATGAATGATGAGGTAATTATAAATGATTGGAGACATCCTCTTCTTTGAATTCATAAATAAGAGACAATATGATGGCTTTGTGAGAAAGATGATATAGTAAGCAATGCAGTCACAGTCATAGATTGTGTTATTTTTAGCGCATATTATGAAATGAAAAAGCAAGCTCTGATATACTCACATCTAGCTCTATCTCGAGTTTATTAATATTATCTGTTGCATTGTTTAAACTCTCCAATTCGATCTGTAACAAAAAATATTTGATAATAAATCATAAATCTCCAATACTAACATTTTTTAAAAAAGTCTTTTTTTTATTTTTACTTTTTATTCATTATTAGTCACATGTGTAATAATTTTCAAGTAGTAATAATTAATTAATAATATATCTATTTTCAGTTTTTTGATAATAAAAAAATTTGTTTCTGATTGATTCAAGTGAAACTTGATATCTAATTTCAAATCATCATCATCATTCGGTATAAAATCAAGATCACAACAAAGTATCGACATTTGATGTCTCGAGGTTGAATGTATATGACACATTACACACAAACCATTAAATTGTTTCTAATGACTCATTGCAAGCAATTTGTTTAAAAAGATAATAAACACAAAAAGTGCGTTTTTAATTTCACAATAAAGAAGTTGAATTATTCAAATAATTGTCAAACAATTTTAATTAATTTTGAAATAAAAAGGGGGGAATTTTGGAGTAAATTTTAATATGCACTGCTGAGAGATAAATTTTGAAATTTGTCTAAATAAAAAGATCAATTTTTTTTTATTTTTGTAAAAAGAGATGAAATTATAAATAAAGTGGGACAAGGTGCCAGGAGGTATCACTTTAGATGTAATCAACATACATTAAAGAATTGCTGTGTTGATAAAAATTGACACTGCCGCACGAGAAAGTTTAGGGAATGTTAACGATAAGAGGAGATAATAATAATAATAATAATAATAATGATAATATAAAATTATGATTTTCAAACGAAACATAAGTATCATTTACCTGAATACGGGGATCCAATGGCCCATCGGCGTCGTCTATAACGTTCATACTTTAATTTTTGCGACATTTAATTATAATTTCACGTCATATTAATAATTTGTGATTGTTAACATTTCTTTCAATAAAATTGGTCAATTTTGTAATAACCAATTCGATCGTTTAAATTGAATGCGCACTTTGTTTTTCTTTTTTTAATATTTATTTTTACATTTTTATGCACATTCGATGTGCTATGTATGGACGAGTCGACGCCATTTTGAAATTTATGCGTCAGTTCCCTAGGTGCTCTAGGTACATAATGTTAAAACGTCAGTTACGTGCATGTGTAAGGTTAAGTTGGGCGTGAACAATGAGAAATATTTCTAAATATTTGTTATAAATGAGAAATTTATTTATTTCTATTTTGTTTTCTAATTTTAGAATTTTAATCTATGTATATGAAAAATTGAGTCAGTTTTATCTTTTATTTGAAATAATTTTTTTTGTTTTTTTTTTTTGGAGTAATTTTTTATAGGGATTTTTTTTCCATTTTTGTTTGTTTGTTTGTAACTTTGACAATTATTGATTGTTCTGACAGTTTTGTTTGTAAATAAAAAGAAAAACAAACAATTTAAAAAAAATTGTCTAAGTGCAAAATTGTTAAAAATCAGATCTTATCTATTATAATTTTTCCTTTTTGTTGCTATTTTTCTTTTTTTTTTTATTTTGTCACATTTGTAAATAATAATTTATTATTTACAATTACATTTTCTTGAAAGTTGTTACTCTTCTTTACCGATGAACGATAGTTTAGCTTTCTATAAACTCCGTGTAAATTTAAACTCGAAAAAATCATTAAAAGAGTTTATTAAGGAAAACTTAATTAATAATAGTAATAAAACTATAAATAATAATAATAATAATAATAATAATAATAATTTTTATTGTTATTATTATTATTATTATTATTATTCAGTAAAATATAGTATTTTGTTAGAATCATTAATTCTAATTTTATATAAATAACATATTGTGTATTATTTTTATTAATAATATTTGTATTATTATTATTTTTTATTTTTATAGTAAAAAATACTTTATTAACGTATATAAAGTGAAATAATATAATATTTCTTCTTCGTTTTTGTTGTATTTTCACTTTAAAATGACTTCCTGTGAATGAAATTGTGAGAAAAAAAAAGAGTGAAGACATTTTTGTCATGAAAAATTCATTTAAAAGTTTTACATTTTCATTGCCCTAAAAATATGGAGTTCATTTAAACATCTTAAAAGTCAAAGTTATAAATGTAAATTACCAGTAGGAGGAAAAAAATAGTCACATGAAAATGAAATAAAAACGAGAAATGAGAACGTTGGGTAAATTAAAATAAAGAATAAGAAAGGAATGCTATTCCGAAAGTAGTATAAGATTCCCTTGAAGGTTTTCAAAATTACGGAACATTTATTATAGCGCACGGATAAAAACCTATAAAAGAATAAGTGCAATTTCATAAAAGTTAGAAAATAATTTTTATATATTGAAAATATATTTTAAAAAATATATTTGATTTATCAATATTCAAAATTGTCACGGTCAGAAATTTTTTATAACAAAAAGTCAAATATTTCTCCTTTCGCTTTATATTTTATATCCTTTCAATTAATCGAAAGCTTATCAAAAGTTATTCCCAACCTGGGGATTTCAAATCGAAATATAAAAATACCAGCAATTCTTGATGGTAAATTTATTGTCACAGAGAGAAAAAAAAATGTATGGAATAGAATTTTTTAATATTTCGCAAATAAATTGAATTTTCTAAATCTCTGTATAAATATTATTATTTAAAGAAAATATATGTAGAAAATTTGAAATTATATACTTTTTAGGAAGTATAAGAAGAAAATACATTTTTATTAATTTGTTTTTACACCCAGAAGAAAGATATATTTTACTGTCTATTGAACTATTTATTTGTTCCAAATAAATTTTATTTGGTTCAAATAAATGATAATATAATTGTATTTGTTCCAAATAAATTTTTTACGATTCAAATAAATGATAATATAATTTTATTTGTTCCAAATAAATTTTATTTGCGGTTCAAATAAATGGTAACATAATTTTATTTTTTCCAAATAAAATAGTAGGTTCTGAGACAAATATAATTTTATTAAATTTTATTTATGGTTCAAATAAAACATTTCTCTAGGTGTAATTTACTGTATAAAGAAATATTGAAAATTTCATTATATTTGTATATGAAATTTAATTTCTACTTTTATTGATTAAAATTGATTTAATGAAAAAAAAAAAAATTGCTAGAGCAAATATTGAAGAGAAAAGTAAAATATCTAAAAAAAAAAATATATCAGATAAATTCAAATCACATCGTGACATTTTTATTGGCATAAAAGAAAAAAGTGATTCGGGTCATTTTAAAATCATTTTTTGTTTATTTTTTAATTTTTTTTGAAATCAATAAAGGGATATATGTCGAAATATGTCAGTAGAGTCATCATACATGAGACATACCAAGTTACATGGTTCCGTGTGTGGTTTCCCTTGCAACCAACTATGCCCTTAAGGGATTTCAATGCGACCCATCAATACGATTCCGTTCACGTAGTTCAACATTCAAATAGTGAAATGCAAAGATTTACGTCAGTCATGAGGGACCTAAAAAAAGGAAGAAAAAACGAAAAAAAAGAGAGAGAATTTTTCCAGGAAAAATCCTATATATAGACTTGTATTTAAAGTTCATATTTTATTATATTTATTCAATGGGAACACGACCAGAATTTTAATCGTGTTTATTTATATTTTTATATTTGCCCAATCAAATTTTATCCACACATATCAAAAATTAAATTATTATTATTGTTAATAATAATAATAATTATTATTGAAATCAGAAAAAAAGAATCTTTAGACCACATTAGATTGAAAAACAGTTAATAAAAAATAGTTATTAAAAATAGTTATTAAAAATAGTTAGTAAAAATAGTTAGTAAAAATAGTTAGTAAAAATAGTTGATAAAAAATAGTTAGTGAAAAATAGTCAATGAAAAATAGTTAATAAAAATAGTTTTAATAGCAAATAAGAAAAATTATGTAAAGTAAGAAAATAATAACAATATTACAATAACATATAAATAATTTTCATCATAATATAAAGTAGTAAAAAATATTTTCGATTAATCATTCTGAGTTATTTTATTTCATGCTTCTCTCGTTCTATATAAATGGCAAAAAGTTGAATCCACCTTGAAAGCAGGTTCATCCAGATTATTCTTAAAGTCAACTTGGATCTTTTCAATTCTTTGACAAGAGAAAACTTCGCGAAAAGAAAAATAGACAAGTTCGCGTTAACATTATTATTTACACCTTTAGAATTTTTGTCAGTGCTTTATTATTTTTTTTTCTCTCGTCGTAAAAAAGAAAAGTATATAAAAAACGCATATATACTTCATTCAAGTATAATTTGCTAATAAATCAAAAATAAACTTTTTTATTCATATTTCTGTAGAGTTTATGTTTCAACATATATATTTATAGATACAGATATATATATAGTTATTTAGAAAAACTGCACGACGTACGAGAATTTTTTTTATATGAATAATAATAATTTTTATTACTTCATAATAATAATAATTATTACTATTTTTCCTATTTTAATAATAATAATTGTTATTCTTATTATTTTTAGTAATAATGATTTTTTCAAAAAATTCTACATAAATTAATTTTATTAATAATTTTCATGCATATTTTGAGGATAATGATGATGATTATTATTATATTTATTATTATAGACCACTGATAATAATGGTTTAATTACTCTTGTAAATAAAACAATGAAGTAATAAAATTCTGTATTCCACTGTATTGGTGAAATACTGTATTTAACTAACATTTCATGGAAAATTCTTCCCTCTATTGAATACAATGATTTAATTAAATAATTAACATAAAAGACTTGTGTCCATGTAATTATTTGAATATAAGTTTTATTAAACAAATAAACTCTCTCTCTCTCTGTCTCTTTTCACTATTAACAACCATAAAAGTTGTATATTTATACAAAATTTTACATTCTAGGCATTTATTCTCATAGGTTAAAAGTGGTTTTGATGAATTTACTCACCTTTAGTTAAATTTACAGGTAGTTATAATCAGGGATTATATTTCATTAAAATTAAATTAATTCAAGAGAAAAAAATTAATTTTTTTTGATTTATTATTTTATTAGTATTAATTAATTAATGAAATTAAAATTAAATGATTCAGAGAAATATTTCGTTGATATTATAATTTTTACTACAGTAATGATAAACTACAATGGGATCATTTTATCGAAGTGTGTCTATTGTAATAAAATGATTGTAAAATAATAAGTAAAATAATAGAATGATAAATTATTTCAATAATTCGTATTATAAATGTACAATAAAAAAGCTATAAACGAAATATAATTAATTGTCATAATAAGTAAAACAAACAATGCGCTTTAATTGATGCATATATATACATTTTGTGATGTGAGATTAATATTATATTGAATTTGGATGCAAATTGTGTGGGGGATATTTTTGGTAGTATAATTCAATTAAGTAAACTCGATAAACGTGCATATATGTAGAAACATTTATATATATACACACACATATATATATGTATATATTTCCATGTCTATGTGTATGTATTTCAGTGTAAATGTTTGCATGTATGTATAAATTCTCTGTATTCAAGGTAAGTTAGGAGTCCGTGATTGCAGGACTCGCGGGACGATTCGCGAATACACAAGCCGCGATTCAGGTTCAACAAATATTTACCAAAGTACCTAAACCCGTATGGCATCAAATTACTCGACCGATATATATATATATAGTTACTGACAATATATTCGATCCATTTTGCCGTTGAAACCGATCTTGAATTCGAAACTATTGGACCAATACTTGCCGCTTAGATTCCGATCCAAAAAAATTTAATCTTCACCGCAAAAAAAAGAAGTTATGTAATTATTATTAATTAATCTTCAACTACTGGCATAAATAAGTAATGTAATTTATCATACGACTAAAAATAAACATTTATAATGACGAGTCACTTCCAGTTCATCTCGTTTGTGAGCGAATTTTTCTGCCCTCTAGGCGGACAATTGCAGAGTTATTTTGGCGCGAAATTCAAATTTAACTTCTCGTATTCAACTTTTCTCTCATAATTTGAAATTATAATTTATAATTTTAACAGCAAATGAAAATTCGAATTAATTTTAGCGATTTGTTAAATATGTATTTACTGTAAAATATCTATTTACAATAAAATAATTGTTTACAATAGAATTGGACGAATAAAAA
Organism: Leptopilina clavipes; assembly: GCA_001855655.1. Classification (NCBI taxonomy): domain Eukaryota; kingdom Metazoa; phylum Arthropoda; class Insecta; order Hymenoptera; family Figitidae; genus Leptopilina; species Leptopilina clavipes. The sequence continues at coordinate 17,591 of JUFY01014883.1, forward strand.
AATTTTTTTTTGTTTCAGGAGTTTGGAATCAACGATCGGTGAGTCATTTTGAGTGACAAAAAATATTTTACTTATATTTGATTCGGTGTTTTTTAAGCTCGGACCAATAAGGATAATTTTTTTTCAATTGAAAGTTATTGAATAATTTTGAAATTGACAAATAACGAAGAAATTGAAGATTTCATAAAGCTGAGTTACATTTTTATATATTAGTTATACAATATTGATGGAAAAAAGAAAGGAAAAAAAAGCTCCTGTCATTTTCATCTTTTCGTCGCGCAATTCTCGACCTCGTTCGACCAGTCACCCGAAGACAGCATCTGTCTGTTAGCACTGAGAGGCAATATCGGACCTTTACATCCGCCTTGGTCCATTGTATCTCTCAACCTTTATTCGGGATTTTACTTCGGGCGGTTTTTATACACTTATATATATATTGGAACGTTTCGAGCATCAGCTTCTTCTGAAAGGCTGACACTTTATCGAGACGCTTAAGTAACAATTATAAAATTCCACAGAAAACTTTA
>JUFY01014904.1:0-15768 GCA_001855655.1 Leptopilina clavipes
AAATTAGTTAAAATTTTTACTAATTCAAATTTAGAGAGTATAAGAATTTATTTACAATATGGCGAATTTTTTTTTCATATTATAGAAAATTTTTTAATTCTCTGAAACATGATTTGGGGCAAAATTTCTCAAACGGATTATCTAAAATAAAAAAATTTCTTTTTCAATGTTAAATGATTTTTTTATTCCCAGTATGATCTTTCTTTAAACATTTGAAAATTTTTAGACAAAAATAATTATTTTTGTTAAAGTTATTAACAATTAAAGCAGTTTTTATTCGTCCTAAATAAACATTTTTTTCCTTGAAATCCTGTTGACAAATTTCAAAATAAAAAGAAAGGACTTTTTTATCTTGACGTATATAGTATACAAAAATGATTTTTGTTTCAAAAAATTTCATTTTTAATAATTTTTTAAATTGTTTATTTATAAAATATTAATAAAAAATTGTGTTCTTCATTTCTCAGCAAAAAATAAAAAAATTTTTTTATATTCTACATTTATTTCTGAGTAATGAAACCGATGAGAAAAAAAATTATCCCCAATTGAAAATAAATTAATTAACAAATAATTATTTATTTACAAAATTTTTGAATAATTAATAATACGTAATATTCTTTAAACGAAAACAATCAACGATTGTAGAGTTTCAATTTAATAGTCTTCTTACAAGTAATTATTACTTATAACAATAATTGTTATTTTTCAAAAAATTTATAAATAAAAAATTATTGTTAATTAAATTATTTCTAATTAAGGCTCTTTTTTTTCTCAACTGTTTTATCCTTAAAAATAAATGTTGAATATAAAACAATTTTTTCATTTTTGTTGCGACACGAAGAACCCAATTTTTTTTGTTAATAATTTACAAATAAACAATTTAAAAAAATTGTTAAAAATGAAAATTGAAAAAAAAAATTATTGTATACATCTTGAGACACTAAAAATCCTTTTTTAATTTTTAAATTGATCAACAGGGTGTTAAAAATTTTTTATTTAAGGTTAATAAAAACAAATTGTTAATAACTTTGCCAAAAAAAAATTTTTTTGACTGAGAAAAATTCCAAAATGTTATTTTGAACACACAAGGAGTAAAAAATGATTTGAACATTGAAAAGTAGTTTTTAAAAATTTTTGATGATCCGTTTGAGAAATTCTGACCCATTATAAAAAAAACAAAGTCTATGATTAAAGGTAAATTGTTACTAATGCTTCCAATTTTCTCCTCCTGTGATCTGAATCTTCAAATGTCCAATAAAATTTTGTTGTTTATTTTTTATTATTATTATTATTATTTTTTTTTTTTTGTCAAACCCCAACTGTATATACTATTACAGGTCTTTAGCAATATGGCAATAATGTCGAGCGCAAAGTTAAGTCGCGGTCCCTCGAGCACAAATATCAACGACATCTTTAAATGAGAGAAAAAGAGAGAGAGAGAGAGAGAGAGAAACTTTTTGCTCGATCTGTACGTCAAGCATGGACAGCTTGGGTAATGACATTGTAGCCACTTTGTCTATCCGAGTCTGATTATTGAGAGTTCCCTTCTATATACATATATACAAAGTTGTGCAACATTTCGCGAGTTTCAATAAACCGAGAGAGTCAAGATTATAAGAGAGATGTGTGTATTGGTACGTATATATATATGTATGAGAGGTTTTTCCTTATACACTCTCCGAGATAGTGCACAATATATGCGCGCTCAAAAGTTCTGAGTCACTATCTCGCCAATATGCACATCTAGAATAAAATATAGTTTTTAACGACACTCAACCATAGTAAATGGGGACTTAATTTCGTAACAAAACTCATAAAAGCCTCGTCTGATTTTTTTTTTGTTCCACACAAAGTTTTCTTTCTATAAAAATTACTCACAGTTTGCTCCGCAAAAGATAAAAACTGTCCCTTATTACAATATATATTGCTAAGGTACTAATCATTTTCAATTTTTTTTTTTTTGTCTCAACGGTTTTTTTTTCTATTCATCTTTAATATTCACTTACTGAAATCGCAAAATTGCAATCGCTAAAGAAATTTTTTCGTAAGAATTTTTTTTTCTCAATGTAATAATAAATATTATAAAATTATAATTTATATTCCTTTCGATTTATATATATTTTTTTTAAATTAAATAATCGATATTCTCTATATTCTTCAATATGAATTAAAAATGGTCTACAGTAGTAACGTTTACTAGTAGTTACGATATATAGCAGGAACATTTACCAGTAATTGCAGTTTATACTATGGAAACATTTAAGAGCTGTTTAGATTTTTATTAGTAACATTTACTAGTAGTTAGATTAGTTCACATAGTAGTTCTATCTAATAGTAACAATTACTAGTAGTTGCGATTTATCGTAGTAACATTTACTAGTAGTTGCGGTTCAAAGTTGTAAAATTTTCTTGTGCTTACGATTTATAGAAACAAACAATTAATAATATTTGCGGTTTATGGTAGTAACATTTACTGGTAGTTAAATTAAGGTAGTAACATTTACTAGTAGTTAAATTATAGTAGTAACATTTACTAGTAGTTAAATTAAAGTAGTAACATTTACTAGTAGTTAAATTATAGTAGTAACATTTACTAGTAGTTAAATTATAGTAGTAACATTTACTAGTAGTTAAATTATAGTAGTAACATTTACAAACAGCTACGATGACTTATAGTAGTAACATTTACTAGAAGTCTAATTGTTAGTAATGAAATTTACTAGCAGTTAGATTATAGTAGTACCATTTACTTGTAGATAGAATAATTCCCTAGTAGTTCGATTATAATAGTAACATTTACTAGTAGTTGCGTTTTATAGTAGTAAAATTTATTATCAGTTAAATTATAGTAGTAACATTTACAAGCAGTTACGATGACTTATAGTAGTAACATTTACTAGAAGTCTAATTGTTAGTAATGAAATTTACTAGCAGTTAGATTATAGTAGTAACATTTACTAGTAGTTAGAATAATTCCCTAGTAGTTCGATTATAATAGTAACATTTACTAGTAGTTGCGTTTTATAGTAGTAAAATTTATTAACAGTTAGATTATACAGTAGTAACATTTACTAATAGTGAACTTTAAGGTTTTAAACTGGTAACATTTACTAGTGCTTACAGTTTAAGTATTAGTAATATTTACTACCTACTTGAATTATGATAGTAACATTTGCTAGTGTTTACGGTTTATAGTAATAACATTGATTAGCATAGTTACGGTTACAGTATTAACATTTACTTGTTTTTACGGTTTCCAGTAGTAACAATTAGTAAATAGTTAAGGTTTTTAGTAGTAAAATTTACTAGCAGTAATATAATAAAAGAGTAACATTTACTAATGTTTACAGTCAGATTACAGTAGTAACATTTACTACTAGTTAGATTGTAGTAGTAATATTTAATACCAGTTAAATTAAAGTAGTAACATTTACTTGTATGTACGGTTTATAATAGTAACAATTAGTAATTGTTGACGCTTTAAGTAGTAACATTTACTAGTAGTTATATTATGTAAGAGTAACATTTACTAATGTTTACAGTTAGATTATAGTAGTAACATTTACTACTGGTTAAATTGTAGTAGTAATATTTAATACAGTTAAATTAAAGTAGTAACATTTACTTGTATTTACGGTTTCCAGTAGGAACAATTAGTAAATAGTTAAGGTTTTTATTAGTAATATTTACTAGTAGTAATATAATATAAGAGTAACATTTACTAATGTTTACAGTTAGATTATAGTAGTAACATTTACTACTAGTTAGATTGTAGTAGTAATATTTAATACCAGTTAGAATAAAGTAGTAACATTTACTAGTAGTTATATTATATAAGAGTAACATTTACTAATGTTTACAGTTACATTATAGTTGTAACATTTACTACTAATTAGATTGTAGTAGTAATATTTAATACCAGTTAGAGTAAAGTAGTAACATTTACTAGTAGTTATATTATATAAGAGTAACATTTACTAATGTTTACAGTTAGATTATAGCAGTAATATTTAAATTTAATACCAGTTAAATTAAAGTATAGCAACGTTTACTTGTATTTACGATTTCTAATTGTAACATTTAGTAATAGTTACAGTTTATAGTAGTAACATTTTTAACTAGTTAGATTATATAGTAGTAAACATTTGCCGTTGTTTACGGTGTCCAGTAGTAACAATTAGTAATAGTTGGGGCTTTTAGTTGAACATTTATTAATGTTTACGGTTAGATTATAATAGTTAAATTTACTACCTAAATACCAGTAAATGTTACTAGCATGCTAGTAACATTTACTGGTTTACGGTTTCCAGTAGTAACAATTAGTAAATAGTTAAGGTTTTTAGTAGTAACATTTACTAGTAGTAATATAATAAAAGAGTAACATTTACTAATGTTTACAGTCAGATTACAGTAGTAACATTTACTACTAGTTAGATTGTAGTAGTAATATTTAATACCAGTTACTAGTAGTTATATTATGTAAGAGTAGTTACTAGTAGCTAGTAGTTACTGTTTAGAGTAGTAACAGTTTGCCAGTTGTTACGGTTTATATTAGTAACAATTTGCTACTAGTTACAGTTTGTATAAGTAACAATTTGCTCTAATTGTTACTTATTTACAGTAGGAGCATTTACTAGTGTTTGACCGTAAAAATTTCAAAAATTATCATACATATTTAATTTTGTTTCGTTAATCTTTTTCTTTTTCCGTGAATCCTTGACTGTCCCGCATACATTATGTAGGTACATTTTACGAGTTGTGTAGAACAAAAAAAAAAGAAATAGCAGTGTAAGTAATGTTTAAGTTTCCGATTCGATAAGCCGTGAATCACTTTTGTCTCAGGTGCGTCAGTGCGTCAAAAGTTGCGGATGTAAGCGCGATATAAGTGCAGACACCAACACTTTTTCCCGAGCTTGTATCATGTTATTTTTTTTTTTACCTTGCGATCTAAGTATATAATGCGCATATGTATAAATATATATATATATATATGTGTATATATTTTTTTTGTGTGTATATTAATACTTGTTGGCAGATGACTTTTAATGTACCTTAACTTATAGGGAAAAGAGACGAACTAAGCGAGCGAAATCAGAGCAGCTGATCCTGCATTTTATTGAGATTACTCATCTGCATGACTCTCGCCCTGCTATCCTTTTAATCAACTTTACAGTTCGTGTTGTGAAACGATTTTAATTAGAGACGTTTGTTTTTCATATATATGTTGAATACGCGGAACTAGATAATGTATGTATACGACACGCAGTCTTGAAAATAATTCTTTATCAAATTATAATGCCCCAGATTTGACGAGAATAATAGAAAAAAGATTCCTTTAAAAAAAATATACACATATTTTGTAGAAAACAAAATAGTATTTTGTAGAAAACAAATTTTTTCATAAATAATTGAATTTAATGAAATTGCGAATAATTTTCAGAAAGACATAAAAATTTTAAAGAGAAATTAAATTAAATTTCGAATAAAGTAAAAAAGAAAGGAGAATTTTTAAATAAGTTGTATTTCAAATCGGAAAGTATAAATTTTTGCGCCTGGGGAAGGATTAGCATTTTTATTATATATAAATATATGTTATATAGGATTTTAATGAACCAGTAACTCGAGTTCTTTTTTAATTGACTAAAATTCCGAGTAACGTGACAAAAATTATTAACCACAAAGGAATAAAATTGGAAGACGAGTTTTAAATTTTTAATTTCACACAAGGTCGTTTCGTATACATATTTGTGTGTGTGTGTGTATAATAGTAAATTCTTAAAAATCTGACACTATGTTTAACAACCTGGTTCTATAAAAGTTTCAAACTCGACATTACTCCTTATATTCAAACATTCACCAAATAACATTATACTTTTTTTTTTTTGCTATACTCTTGTCAAATAATATAATACTTCTAGTATAACATTTTGTCGGATTAAGAAATTATTTATTACTCGATTCTAGACTTTGAAATGTAATTAAATTTTTTTTTTGGGTCATTTTTTTGTTTTTGTTATTTATTTTTTAAGAAACTATCTGTTTGTAGTTATATGTAGATGATATTCTGAAAGTACTTGCGAAATTTGGAGAAAAAAAGACGAAGGAAAAACATTGACAAAGTTGAGTTTACAAAAAAATATATGTTGATTCATTAAAATTTTGGATGCATTTTCAAATTTTTATTTTTAAAAGTTTTAGAAATTTTACGGATGTAAAGAAATTTGTCTTTTTCTGTTTTTCGTTAATATATTTTTTGTTTCTATTTCACCAAATGCTTTGCTCGATGGAAATAAAGCAATTTTATGGTTATGTATGCCTGTGTGTCAGAAGCAGGTGTACCAACTTTGTAGAGCATTGAAAGTAGGTTATGTATGCCTGTGTGTCAGAAGCAGGTGTACCAACTTTGTAGAGCATTGAAAGCAGCGCCAGCAGTGGCGCGAAATTTGAAAAAATTAGTTTCTCAACTTCTAATTGAAATTCAAATAAATTTGAACAAAAGATAAAAATTATGGAATAAAATTAAAGAAATGGAAATTAATAAATAAAAATGATTAAATATAAAGAAACGTAAATAAATAAAAGTGAACAGATATAAATAAACATAAATAAACAAAATTAATAAATTAAAATGATTTAATATAAAGAAACGTAAATAAATAAATATAAATAAACAAAATTAATAAATAAAAATGATTGAATATAAAGAAACGTAAATAAATAAAAGTGAATAAATATAAACAAATATAAATAAACAAAATTAATAAATTAAAATGATTTAATATAAAGAAACGTAAATAAATAAATATAAATAAACAAAATTAATAAATTAAAATGATTTAATATAAAGAAACGTAAATAAATAAATATAAATAAAGAAAATTAATAAATTAAAATGATTCAATATAAAGAAACATAAATAAATAAATATAAATAAACAAAATTAAAATGATTAAATATAAAGAAACGTAAATAAATAAATATGAATTAATAAATTAAAATGATTAAATATAAAGAAACGTGAATAAATAAATATAAATTACTTAATTAACAAAATTTAAAGAAGAAATAAAATTAATAATAAAGAAAAATTGAAGATAAAAAAATTGTCAAAAATTATTTAAAGAAAAAAAGTGTAAAAGATTGAATAAAAATTTATGAACCCTTTTGCAATATGTCTTGTCAGTGGGAATTCATTTGCATCGTCATATATCTTTAATAGATAAATATTAATACAACATATTTCTCTATATATGTATAATACTGTTAGCGCAATCGTTTTACTTTTTTTTCTCTTCATTTATTTATTTCTTTCTTTTAAACCGAAGTCTTTATCTCATATTCTGGTTTCAGCAAACTCAATCACGATATTTTATATCAGGAGAAAAAGAAAGAGAGGGGGGGGGACGATAAGCAAGCGTTAACATTGATACTTATTGATATTTTTTCTTCTTCTTCTTCTTCTTTTATATTTAAAAGAGATCATATTTTCAATTAATCGTAACTTTTTTATTTTAACTTCTGTTTGTTATTATAGACGCGCTTTATCTCTTGCTTCTCTTATAAGCGTCAAATCTTTCACTTTCAAAACTTTGTTTTTCAAAACTTTTGTAGAAAAAAAAAAGAAAAGAAAGAACAAAAAAAAAAAAGAAAAAAAAACGACTGACCCAAGGAGCTTGTTTGTCTTAAATGGCAATCCGAGGATGATTTTTATCTTCAAAGTGTGGTAGCGTGATTTTATGTGTATATTTAAATAATTAATAATCTTTCCTTTAGTGATGGGAAATTGTATAGTTTTTTCAAAAATATTTTTTATTTCTTAACTGTTAGTAATTTTTTTTTTTTTTTTTAATTAAATATTGAAAATTATTTTTATTTTTTAAATGAATTTCGAAATTTCTTTAACTGTTAGTAATTTTTTTTTTTTTAATTAAATATTGAAAATTGAAAATTATTTTAATTTTTTAAATGAATTTCGAATATAGTTTCAATTACTTTCAATTTTTTTACAATAATAATTCCAAGTAATTTTTTACTATTTTTCAAAATGATTGAAATTCACTTTAATTATGTTAATAATTTATTATTAATAAATTTTTAGTGACTAAAAAATACAATTCTCTAATTTTTTTTATTTTTCTGAATATTTTCTTTTTTCTTTTTTTTTAATAAAAATAAATTTACCTTGACAAATATATAAAATGTAACTTAATAGCAAAAAATGAAGAAATAATAATATAAAATTTAATCAGAACATTTTTTCAAATGACGACTTCTATATATATATAATAAATACTAATCGAGAATTGTGCTGATTGAGTGTAATAAAAAGAAAAAAATAAATAAAGTCTCTAAAGGCAAAACGCCAAAAATGGAATTAAGAGGGAAGTTAAATTGCAACGAACGTCATATACGCAACCGGTGCACCCGCATTTTTTACATTCTTGTCCACACATGAGGGCTGATACGTTCAAGGCCAAGGTCGTTTAGTTACGTGTAATACATACCAGAGGAATTGAGTCAATTTTCTTTTGTTACTAGACCTAGTTTCTTTTTTTCCCCTTTACCCCCCCAAAAAAAAACTGTATATTAAATTTCTTTCCAGTTAAAAAAGGCAAATTTAACCTTAAAATTTAGGATAAAAAGCAAATTTTGGCTTGAAATTTAGGTTAAAAGGCAAATTAAACGTTAAATTTTATATTAAAAAGCACATTTAACCTGAAAATTTAGGTAAAAAGCAAATTTAACCTTAAAATTTAGGATAAAATGCAAATTTAACCTTAAAATTTATGATAAAAGGCAAATTTAACCTTAAAATTTAGGATAAAAAGCAAATTTAAGCTCGAAATTTAGGTTAAAAGGCAAATTTAACCTTAAAATTTAGGATAAAAGGTAAATTTAACCTTAACATTTAGGATAAAAGGCAAATTTTACCTTAAAATTTAGGATAAAAAGCAAATTTAGGTTAAAAGGCAAATTCAACCTTAAAATTTAGGATAAAAGGCAATTTAACCTTAAAATTTAGGATAAAATGCAAATTTAACCTTAAAATTTATGTTAAAAGGCAAATTTAACCTTAAAATTTAGGATAAAATGCAAATTTAACCTTAAAATTTAGATTAACAGTTACATTTAACCTTAAAATTTTGGTCAGGAGGCAAATATAATTTTATACTTTAGGTTTAAAGACAAATTTAACCTTAAAATTTAGATCAACAGGTACATTTAACCTTAAAATTTACGTTGTAAAGAAAACTTGACCTTAAAACTGAGGTTAAAAGGCAAATTTAACCTTAAAATTTAGGTCAACAGGTAAATTTAACCTTAAAACCTAGGTCAAAAGGCAAAAATCTTCAATTTTAGGTAAAGAGATAAACATAATCTGATGTTTTAGGTCAACAGGCGAATTTAAGTTTATATTTTAGGTCAACAGGCAAATTTAACTATTTAACCTTAAAAGCAGGTCAAGAGGCAAATATAATTTCATGTTTTTTTTAAGTCAACAGGCAAAAGCATTAAAATTTAGGTCAAGAGACATACCTAATCATATGTTTTAGGTCAACAGGCAAATTTAACCTTAAAGTTTAGGTCAACAGTAATAAAAAATAACTATTTTAATATTTTTTTTTAATCAATAACTATTTTTTATACGTATTGATTATGATTTATAGTTATTAATCATTATTAATTATTATTAATAATTATTAATTATTATAAATTATTATTTATATTAGGATTATGGGTATAAAATAAAATAAGAAACAATATTTTATCTTTTAATTTCGACTTTATTAAATCGCACTTGGAAGATGCATATGTTCTTTACTATACCCTGGATCGGTTAAGACTATTAGAAATCAAAAGGACCAGAGAGAACTGAGTCACATAAGCCTAATACTAAAGCAATAGTCTTTGTTCAAAAGTAGTTTACAAAATGTGATAGCCGTCCGCCATCCTGTCGCCACAAGAAATAAACAATAAGAAAGAAGTATATACATAAAATGATCTAATATTACATTTATAAATAAGATTGATTTTTGAAAGAATATATTTTTCTTTTATGAAAAACCAACACGCCACCTCAAAAATTAATCAACTTATTTTACATATATATATATATTTGTCTATACACTTATTTATTTAACTTAAATTAATTTTATATGCATCCTCCTCGTGCTCTGGGAACAAATATACATATGGTCCAACATTTGTTGCGTGGATTAGGGAAACCCAGAAAACCTAATCAGACCACTTATACTCATTAATACATTGTTTTCATCATCTTAAACTCATTTCCGATCTGAGTTCTAGAAACTTTGGTCCCGGTAATGGTTTTGTAAAAGCATCCGCTAACTGCTGACCTGTTGGAATATACAACAATTTAATAACATTTTTCTCTACTTGTTCTCTAGAAAAATGATACTTTATATCAATGTGTTTTGTTTTCTTATGATTAGTCGGATTATTTGCAATACTAATACATCCATTATTATCTTCGAAAATTACAATTGGCTCAGAAATATTTAAATTAATGCTAGTTGCTAATGATTTTAACCAAAGAGCCTCTTTAACACCTTCAAATAAAGCCATATATTCAGCTTCTGTTGATGAAGCAGCTACAGAAAGTTGTCTTTTAGTATTCCAAGAAATGGTACATTGATCAAATAATTTAAATAAGTATCCAGTTGTACTTTTTCTATCATTTTCATTACTACCCCAATCTGAATCTACATAACCAACCAAAACATGATTATAATTAACTTTAACATAAGTTAATTTAATATCTATGGAGCCTTTTAAATATCTAAGAACCCTTTTTAAACATTTCCATAGCTCTTCATTATTCTTGTTTGTGTATCTACTCAATATACTTACAGAAGTACTCAAATCTGGTCGTGTGCAAACCATCAAATACATTAAACATCCAATGAGATTTCGACATGGTGCATCGTATTTCTCATCAGAATTAAGAGCTTCATAATTTAATTTATTTTCAAGAGGTGTTTTTATTGGTTTGCACTCGTACATATTGAACTTATTTAGTATTGTTTTAATGTATGCAACCTGGTCTAAAGTTATTGAATAATTATCTTTAGTTACTTTTATTCCGAGAAAAACTTTAATTTCTTTTAAATCTGTCATTGAAAATTTGTTCATTAAATAAGCTTTGAAACTATTCATAGTTCTAATATCTGCTGTTACTATTACAAGATCATCGACATACAAAACAATATAAATATTTTTAGTAACTTCTCCTCTATCTAAAATTTGAATACAAGGATCTACTTCAGAATTTTTAAAACCTTTTTCTTTTAAAGCCTTCTCAAAAAGTTCAAACCAACATCTAGCAGCTTGTTTTAGTCCATATAAAGCTTTATTTAATTTACAAACCAAACTATTTTTACATTTTATTCCATCAGGTACTTTCATGTAAATTTCTTCTTTTAATTCTCCGTTTAAAAACGCAGTTTTTACATCCATGTGATGAATAAGTAAATTAAATTGATTTGCAAAAGCTATCATTAATCTAAAACTTGTAATTCTCGCGACAGGTGCAAAAGTTTCATTGTAATCAGTTAAATACTCCTGACTAAAACCTCTTGCTACTAAACGGGCTTTATATTTTAGTGGATTCCCAAATTCATCGTTTTTAATTGTAAATAGCCATTTACAATCTACAATGTTTTTATTTTTAGGTTTCTCCACTAATGTCCACGTTTTATTAATTTTCAGTGAATTAATTTCATCTTTTATAGCAAGTTCCCATTTATCCCTATCTTCTCTATTTTTAATTTCATCATATGAGTTGGGCGTTTTTGAAATTAAAGATTGAGCACACAAAATTAAATCATCTGAAATATTATTTTCATTATACTTAATAGGGGGAAGATCTTTTATCCTATCACTTCTCCTTAATTTAGAGAAAATTTGACCATTATTATTTTGAGAAGAATCTTTTGTACGCAAATTATTATTTAATTTAGAAACCTTTAATGGGATTTCATCAATATCACTTTTAACAGAATTACTATCTGATTTACCATTATCAGATTTATTCAAAGTATCTGATTTACTATTATCAGATTCATTTAAATTTTCTGATTTACCATTATCAGATTTATTTAAATTTTCTGATTTACCATTATCAGATTTATCTAAATCTACTGATTTTGACATCATGTCAGAAATATCAGTTTCAATTTGAGATCCTTCAATATGAATCCCTTTAGGTCTTGTTTTCAGAAAATTCGTTTCATCAACAATTACATCTCTAACCACAACGAATTTTTCTGTATCAATGTCCCAAACTTTGTAACCATTTGGTTCATATCCAACCAGTATACCTTTCCATGACTTTACATCAAATTTTGATTTACTGGTTTTATTATGAACATAAACGGTTGAACCAAAAACCTTTAAAAATTTTATTTCAGGTCTTTTGTTATGCCATAATTCATATGGTGTTTTTGCTACATTTAAAGCTTTAGTTGGTGTGATATTGATCAAATAAGTAGCAGTTAAAACTGCTTCACCCCAAAACCATTTTTCTAAACTAGAACCAGCTATCATACTTCTAGCTTTTTCAGTCACAGTTCTCACCATACGCTCAGCCACACCATTTAGTTGTGGAGTTCTTGGAACTGTCAAATGGTAACTAATACCTTTTTGCGTACAAAATTCTTTCATTTCATTTGACAAATATTCTCTACCATTATCGCAATACAAATTTACTATTTTTAAATTGAATCGAGTTTCACTTTTAGCAATAAAATCACGAAAAACTGAGAAAACATCTGATTTATATGTAATTAAATATGTTACACAATAATGTGTATATTGATCAATAAATAAGACAAAATAATTTTTATTATTTACTGTAGGAGGAGTAATAGGACCAGCAACATCTGAATGAACAATAAACAATGGTCGTTTGATGTGATCTTTGCATTTTTCTTTTTTAAATGGTAACCGTGCCTGTTTTCCATTTATACAGGCTTCACATAAATTTTCACTAGGTGTAACCTGATCTATCAGTGACACATCATTGACCATATGTTTATCCCTCAATTCTAGAAATTTATTTTTACTCATGTGCCCAAATCTCTGATGCCACAACTCATAATCAATCTTTTTACTATTATATACTCGAACAATAGAGTTAAATTCAGAATAATTTACTCGAAAGTTAATAACTATTAAATTATTTAAAGATTTACCTCTCATTACCGTCTTACTTTCTTTACAAATTGTTACTCCTTTTGTATCAAAAATAATCGTTAAACCAGCTTCTTGCATCTTCGTAACAGATAGTAAGTTCTGAGGAATTTCAGGACAGTAGAGTACATTGTCCAATACTCCAGGAATACCAACATCACTAATTACATTTAGTGAACCCTTTTTCGTTGCCAGTATATAGGTGTCCTTTTTAGCTATAGAAATCTTCACAGGTGTTTCCAATTCTTTGAAATTTGCAGCTAAATCCTTCCGGTTTATAATATGGTCTGATGCTCCAGAATCCAAAACAAAATCAATCTCATTTCTTTGAACTTTACTTTTGTAGTTTCCAACCATGAAAGCGAAGCTGGAGTTATTTGTTTCAATGGGCACTAAATTTGTTGATTGCACTGATTGGGCTGTTTTCTTTGAATCATACATTTTATTTGACTTAAAATGTTCACTTTTTTTAAAATATATGCAATCATTTTTCATGTGTCCTTTTCTTCCGCAATGATAGCACTTCAAATTAAACGATTTTTTATTTGCTTTAAATTTATTTCTTTGTCCTTGGTTGTAAAATTTCTTTTTATTTACAAAGTTTCCTGAATTTTGTTTATTCACAGTTTCTGCTTGTAACACTTTGGCACTTGTATCACTACTGTCACTTTTCACTTTTGTTTCGTGATCTAATAGTCTAGTTTTTACAAAAGCTAGTGTTAAATTGTCTTCAGATAATGTTTCAATAGCAGTTATTACACCGTCATAAATTGTTGGTAAAGTTAGAAGTAAATGTGAGACTTTGTCAGTTTCGTCTAATTTACCACCAGCAGCTATCAATTCCGTAATTAAATCATCAAAGGTTTTAAAATGTTTAATTAAAGATATATCACCTTGGAGTTTTAATAGCAATAATTTTTTACGAATTGACAACTGAGTGGCAAGACTTTTACGTTCGTAGATTTTACTTAGATTGTCCAAAATGTCTCGCGCACTATTATCTTCCTTTGCAAAATTTAGAAAGGAGTCAGATAAAAATTCTATAATCACACTTTTAGCAGTATTTTCAGCTTTATTCCAAGCTTCATTGTTTTCAGAGGGAATTGGTTTATTTATTACATCACTAACACCAAGTTCTTTTAATAAGGATAAAATTCTAAATTTCCACACACTGTATTTGTCACCGTCAAAAGGTTTAATGTTTCTTTTAACTTTAACACTTTCCATTGTTCTTTCTTTATTCAATTAACAAACAAACAAATTTTTAATTATATTAAAAATAATATATTTAGTAACTAAAACGTTTCTGGGCCCATAATCTTTTAGGATTATGGGTATAAAATAAAATAAGAAACAATATTTTATCTTTTAATTTCGACTTTATTAAATCGCACTTGGAAGATGCATATGTTCTTTACTATACCCTGGATCGGTTAAGACTAATTAGAAATCAAAAGGACCAGAGAGAACTGAGTCACATAAGCCTAATACTAAAGCAATAGTCTTTGTTCAAAAGTAGTTTACAAAATGTGATAGCCGTCCGCCATCCTGTCGCCACAAGAAATAAACAATAAGAAAGAAGTATATACATAAAATGATCTAATATTACATTTATAAATAAGATTGATTTTTGAAAGAATATATTTTTCTTTTATGAAAAACCAACAAATACAAATTAAATTTACTCAGATCTAATTTTTAGCTGAACTATTTACTAGAATGCTATATTGAAGTATATTCTAGTAAAAAGATTATAGTTATTTCAGATAAATTTTTACATATGTCAAGAATTCTCACAATTATCATTGGAGAAATAAAATTTATTTAAAATATTTTACTTATTACTTTTATAAAAGTTATTTGTTTTTACGCAAAATTTATTTGGCTTAATGGCCATTAGGCAAAAAAAAGAAAAAAAAATTTTAAAACATCTACTTTATAATTTATTAGTGTGTTCTGCATCTTTTCTCATCATGTAACACATTTAATCTAAAATGCTAATAGCACGCGATAACTTGAACAGTTTAAAAAAAAGTATTATACCTAAATGAAAAAATTTAATTATAAAAATTTTTTTCGAAAAGAAGAAACTGTAAAGATGGAATTACTCTTTAGAATGGTGTATACATATTAATTTTATATACAATAATGTATATATTTATATTCCAAGCAAACTCGAAATGGGTATTAAAATCTTAATGAATTACAGTGTAGTCGCTGTTAATGAATTTTTTGTGATGAGTCAGAAGGCCGACATATTAATAAATATATCTTCTGTACAGATCAATAATTTTACATATTAACTGAATAAATTTCTCGGTAAATCTACATTATGGTGACCTTTTATGGATGTATTTCTACAAACAAACCATTAGTAAGGGTTTCAGAGATTAAATGATCATATAGAAATCAAAACCAAATTAAACATTGTCTGTTTGATTTTCATTAATTTTATTAATGAACTAGAGAAAAAAACGCGCGCTAAAGCGCGCGTAAAGTTTCTGCTTTCCAGTAGGATTTTATCCATTAAATTGTATTCAAAATTTGATCACATTG
>JUFY01014906.1:0-15634 GCA_001855655.1 Leptopilina clavipes
AGTTAAAATTTCCTGTAGTGTTGTTGAATTATTTTTTATTTTTGCTCCTGAAGTTTTACCGAACTATTCACTAAACAATAATGTTAATTTCTTAGTATTTAATTTATATGTATAGAGATAAACCGAACTGGAATTGAATACACGGAATCTTGAATTGCATTCGTGAGTTCCAGTTTATATACAGTTAGCACCTTACGTTTTACCGAACTGTGCGTGAGATTTTGAACACTCAGTTAAAGATTCAATTACGTAACTGTTTTTGAAGCGCTAAAACATGTGTTGTAGTATTTTATGTCTTTTGCATTATCGTTTAATAAAATTGCTTTTACTGAACTAAAACTTAAAAATTACGGTTTGGCCCTGTTATCCCAGTTTTACCGAACTAAATTCAGTAAAATATCAGGAATACATTTTCTCCGTGCAGTTTTACTAGTTGTAAATAGTAAAAGTTACTTTATATTTTTTCCGTGACTCACGATTTCAATAAGTCAAGTTTTACTGAAACTCATTAAATGACTTAATTTTCTTCATTTTTCACCTGTAAACTTAAAAGTATCAAATTGATACCAAAATCCAAAAGTTTTAAATGAATCTAAAAATTTGAAATCAATGTGATACTGTTGGTATCAATTTGATACTTTTAAGTTTACAGTGTGATTGACCAGTTAAAAAATAACTGAAAATAATTATTTATTTTCCATTGGTCAATCAGTAAAAAAACGTTTGAAAATTCAGTCATTTATGATTTTGAATGAAATTTTACTATTTGAATTCACGAGAAGTGAGTTACTGAAAATTAGACAAATTTAATTGATTTGCAGTCCAATTTCGCTGAATCAGTCGCTATATACTCTAAATTTGAATCAGTGAAATTTTCACTGATTCAGATTTAGAGTATTAATTCTAACTACTCGTTAAAATTAAATATCAGTTAAAGTAGACTGAACGTCAGTGTAATTTGTCTTATTTTTAGTGACTCAGTTCTCACGATTACAATCAGTAAAATTTCATTTAAAATTAGTTCAAAATGACTCCACGTTTAGTCATTTTTCACAGACTGTCTAATGGAAAATAACTAAGAAACTTTAGTTTTTTTTTAACTGGGGGGCGATTTAGTAATCTCACTTTGACTTCTCACATTGACTTTCGATTTTTCACTTTGATTTTGACTTTGACAAATTGGAATTTTCTGAAACTATAATTAGAAGAATTTTTTGTGACCAACAAATATTTTGTTGTCATTGTCAATTACATGATTACATTACAGTATAATATATTTAATTAATATAGTAATGACGATACAAAGGAGTTTCTGAATGTGTCAAAGTCAAAGTCAAAGTCAAAGTCAAAGTCAAAGTCAAAGTCAAAGTCAAAGTCAAAGTCAAAGTCAAAGTCAATGTTAAAGTCAAAGTTAAAGTCAATATCAAATTGTCAAAGTGAAATTACAAAATCGCTCCCCAGAATAATTAATGAAAAAATGACAAAATGTTCAGTTATTTATAACTTATTTCCAGTGAAATTTAGCTGATTTGAATCATGATAAGAGAATCACTGAAAATCAGTCAAACTTCGATGATTAATTTTTAGAGATTACTTGAGTCAGTGGTTATCACTGACAATTAGTTAAATTTCTTCGAGAATCATCAGTTGTTGCTTCAATTTTATATTTTTTTTATCGCATTATTTTACGAAAAGAAACGAATAACATTAATTTAAGAAATTTCAAATACAAGTCCTTACCTTGTTCCGTGATTTAAAGTAAAAAAAAAAGAAGAACAAAATCAATATCCAGGATATTTCTGCTTTGATAACGGTAGCCTATTTCAAGTTTTCCATATTTTCAATCACCTACATACGTCTGACTGAAATGGAATACATCTACTGAACGGTTAATGCACTTCAGTAGGTATTCTGAAATAATACTGGGAGAGTTTTCTTATACGTACATATATATGAGGAATAAAGGGGTGAGAGAGGGAAAGCTATTTTGTATGAACAGTGACAAAGTGAGTTATTCCAATCCAGTGACTATATCTCTGCGATTTGGAAAAACTACTGTTGACTGTTGGCGGAAAATTCCAAAAGAAATGGAGCAATTTTCGTTTTAAATATGTCTTACTGGTTGACATAGTGTGTTCAAAAATCGTTTAGCTTTCGGTGGTAAACGATCGTTATGGCTGATATAGGTATTTGATATATGATAAAACTTTTCTAGTGTTCTCATCAACCTCTACTTAACCCATTAACTTGATAAGTCGTTCATCTGATAGAAAGAAGAGAACTTTTTTCATTTCCTTATACCTCCTTTTACTAAATACTGTTTCGAAAGAAAATTACCGTCTCAAAATAATCTCACTTTACATAAAGTTTGTTCAACTTTTAGGTAAGCAAATTTTTAATAGATGGTGAATAATTTTTGTATAACTTTCGACAAAAATGGTGAAAAAGTCCTTTTTCTGAATATATTTTTTATTTCGCCTACAATTTTTTATAATTGTAAATTTTGTTGAATGATGAAATGTATATGTTTATATATAGAAGTAAAATTTAATGAGATCGAGTTTATTTAGAAACCATCTGTAGTTTAATGTGAAATATGAATGAACTATTGCAAACAATCACTTTCTGTCTACTATTATTATACACAAGTTTGTAAATTGAAATTTAATTAATTTAACAAAACTTTGAATTCTGTAGTATCGTTTTCAAAAAGTTAGAAACTTTTGTAGAAAAGAGATGAAATTGTTAAATCCACTAAAATGGTTGTTAGTAATAGAACTTACAAATTTTTCCTCTCTGAAAACATATTTACTGTTATCACATAACAAACCCGAATTGATAAAGAACAAAAAATTTATTGTAACAAATTAGATTTTTAATTATTTATTAACAATCCAAATATCAATCCCATTTCTCCTTGTACTTTATTAAATTAATTTTATCTTAAAACTTAAAATATTTATACGAGGAAATTTTTATTTGATTGACCATTTATCGTTTATCAATTTAACAATTAACTGAACTGTTGACTTGCACTCCTCGTAATATTCTATGCAGAAATGTTGGTTGCAAATTATTCACTTTGCAAATATAACCATAGATTGTAGATATATAGTTTTACTTTCATAATCATAATTCACATTCATATTTGATAAATAAAATTTGAATATTATGCGAGCATATAGTTATTAAAACCCTTACTCTTTAAACAATCGTTAATAACACTTTCATTTGATTAATACAAAGTTCTTTATATACATATTTTTTTTTATTTTCAAATAAAAAATTTGAATAAGTGGTGAGAAATTAATTGTGTAATGAAAAAATTTTCTCCGGATAATTTTATGGTTTGAAAAAGATATACTGTAAATATTTAGCCCTTGTGAAAGATTTAAGAGTCGAAGTAGCTGCTTATTTTTCCGAAATTTTAGAACTTTTGGGGAAATAAAATAGTGAATCTGAATTCTAGACGTGGGTGAAAGTTTTTGCAATATAGATATGTTTCTCTCTCTCTATATATATGACAAAAGTCTGGTTTTATAGGAAATAAATGAAACACACACGTACGGAATGCAAAAGAATGGTGATATCTTTTAATAATATTGAAAGGAAAGCAGAAAAATAATGAAATGTCATGGGAGACTTTGAACAGAGTCGATGAAATGGGATTAAGACATGAATAATATATATTATATATCTACTATGAAGAATAATTTATAACCATATAATTCTTGATATATCGAATTCGAAGATTGAAGAAAATATTTGCATTTTCGTTCATTAGTTTCAGTTTTATCTTTTTATTATTTATTTTTACGATTTTTAGTATTATTTTAATTTTTATTATTTGTAATAAAAGCAATAAAAGTATAATAATAATAATATCTAGTAAAATATTAAAAACTGAACAATAATTAGTACAATAATTATTTATTTTTACGATTTTTAGTATTATTTTAATTATTATTATTTGTAATAATAGCAATAAAAGTATAATAATAATAATATCTAGTAAAATATTAAAAACTGAACAATAATTAGTTATTGGTACGATATTCTCGATATTAAATTATTAAACAAAACCAATAAAATTTATATCATCTTAGATGGGGATCGAATCGTAATTAATCGTATCAATCGAGTCTATTGTTCCGAACTAGTAGCATTAAACAACTGTTTAATTGTAATTTGTGGGTATCCGAGGAATGTAATTCGTCTCGAGACAATTGACTTAGCTATATCAGTGACAACAATTTGTCTGTGTGTGTGTATCTCGTTCTTGATTCGTCACCACTTTGATTTTATGTTTATATCATTTTTAAAGAATGGCATTTTTATCGTTCACTGCTCTTCAAGTGATACATGCTTTCTTCTATGTTACAAATTCTACGCTCGATTTATCAAAGAATCCTCGATCACGAACATAAATAAATCTTTCTATATATTTTTCGATCCCCCTATATATATATATATATATATATGACCCCCTATATATATGACACCCCTATTCCATGCTTTTACTATTTCCCCTGATTTTTCTTTTTTTCATTGTCTTGCACTTGCCAAAATTCCAATGAGAGAAATAAAACGTCTTCCTTTGCTGATACTTTACACAAGCGATTTAGCTCATCGATAAAATAGAGTAGATTTACTTTCAAAGTACAACAAAAAGTGAAAAAAAAAATTGTTTGTTAAATGTTTTGCAAAAGACTTTCAATGTAATTTCCCTTTGAAGCCAAGTCAAAAATATTTTCCATATCTTATAATGCTTAATTTAGTTTCTCTTTTCCTGGTGTTTTAAAAATGAAACAAATTTAGCTTCTATATTATTATTGGTACAATATTGATTCAAATTTTTTTTGATAAAATAGTAATTCAAGTATCGGTTATAAAAGTTTGAACGAGTAAAATATTGCCTTTTTACTTTATTAGATTTATATACAAGGGGAGTAAAAATATGGGGAATAAAAATTGAATTTTAGTATTTTTAAAATTCTGGAAACGATTTTGGGGGAGGGAAACTTTTAAACTAAGGTTAATGTGTCATGAACCAGAAATGATCGTAAAACCAAACGACTGGAAAGGCAATCACAGAACACTTCTTGAAAAATACAGTTAAAAACAAGATGAAAACAATATGTGTTTCGCAAAATGAAATTGTTAGTGATTTTTTCAATTCTTGATTCTTAGGAAAAAATTTAATTTGGAATGGTTGTGTTCTAAATTCTAATATAAAAAATTAAAAATACATTGAAAAAATTAGTAATTAGTTTTTATTGTTTTTTAATTTTCGACTGGACAATATTTTGCTGGCAAATATTTTATGTTCTGGATGTTTTTATCAACAATAAATATAGTTTTATGAAATTTATGACAGTTTTTTCAGTAACTGTTCTTTGATATGAAAATAAAAAAATTGTAGCACTTACATTAAAAGAATATTGTTCCTTCCAAACGTAAAGAACTGTCAATCTGTGAAACATATTTTTCCCTTGTAAAACATTCGAATCTAAAAATGAATGAGGAATAAAAATAACATTGTACAATATTTTTATCTTGGCTATATTTTTCATTAGAGCAAATTGTGATAAATTTCACATACTCGCTTTTCCGTTGTACACTCCTACCCAACTTCAATCATATTATAAACTGTATCTCCTTGTAGTTGACATCGTGTGCTTCATAGGAATTTCTTCTTTTTACTTCTTTCGTGAAAGAAGAAAAGGGATGATGAAGGAAAATTTGCAATATGTTTTTTAGTATAAAGAGGCGTCTCAAGGAACATTTACTTCATTTGAACCATTTGAGATATTATCCGTTAGAGGAAGGAAAGTGCGAACGAGAATATATATATACGTGTGACGTTACCACAAAGGTATTACCGTTTGCATTATCGTCATGACACGCTGGAGCCACTGGAGGAAACGGGTCGCATTACGACATAATCGGTCGAGAAAATCGCCAGGGAGAAAAGTGAAAGAAAAAGAGAGAGAGAGAGAGAGAGAGAGAAAAAGATGAAAATAAACTTGAGCATTCTCAGAATAGGAAACTTCGTGAGCAGCAATTTTACCCAAGATATTAATGGCTCTGAAGTTTCTCCTATTCACTAAAGTACGCCGAATAACGTACATTATTATGAAGAAAAGAGTAGAAATATTTGTTGCATAATATGAAGCAATTATTTCCGTTTATAGTTGAAAATCGTTCCCTGGAGGTTTCTTTCTTTTTTCGTTAATATTTACGTGTTCCAAATGGTAAAAAAGATAAAATAGTAAAATACACATTTTGAATAATTTATGGAAAATATTATATGGGTGGATTCTTCTGAAAGTGATATTTTGGATGTTTCAGTTAATTTCTTAAAATCTACTCACTAATAATTATTGACAATTTTCATAGTGTTAGTGACGTGTGTATAAGTTTTTATTTTAATTGTAAATATGTTTATTATTTGATTTCTTGTTTGTGTTAGAGGCTTGGTCGAGATAAGTCGTCACTGTTTATGAAAATTATGGATAATTACACTGAGGCCCTTGTCTCTTGTAATAATGAGGCCCTGCCTTTGTATTATTTAAGGTCCTTGCCTATTGTATCTATTGAGGCCCTTGCCTTTTTTTGTCTTGGTCTTTCTCACTGCACCCTTGTGCTCATGTCTAGACGGACGTAATAGTATCAAGGATCATCATCCTAATGGTTTGTCTAAGAATCCCCTTTTTTTTTCTTTAGTTTTGTTTATTGTTTATAAAGGTGGAAACCAGACTTGAAGGCGTGGTCTATACTCTCTTCGGAGTTTCTTTAATTGTTTCAGGTAATAGAATAACCTTACTTATCGAGGAGAGGGGCGAGTTGTGGAACCCAGGAGGGGAAGAAAAAGGGAACTTCTCGCAATCTACATTATAACATGTTAAGGTCACGACAGTATAAAATTCTTGTGTTAAAATAAACGGACTTAATATTAAATTGAAAGTGGTTTCTTGTTTTGACAAGGTGACAGTAGTAGTATTAGTGCTGTTAGCCTGGTAACTTCGGAAATAGACACGGAGGCTATAAAATCGAGGGTGACTCCAACAAGGAAGCTTTTACCGAAGAGGTCACCAAAGCGGTAGGAGACATGAGTAAGGTGCAGTCGGTGGATCAAAATGTAACACTTGAGATTTGCGACTTGGATTGTCTTACCCAAAAAGAGAATGTCTGTCAGGTTCTAGAAACAGTTTTCTAGAAGCCGGGTAGCAGGAAGGTGACAGTCTCAAAACGCAACAAGCCGTGAATAAACAATAAAGCAAGGACATGAATAGGGCAGAACAAGAACGGAATGGAAGAGTCGCATGATTGAGAAAAACGAACCTTCACCTAGAAAGTTTAAAGCCGAAAAGTAGTTCCATAGGTTAAAAATAGTTCAGTTAAAGATTGGAGTGGTTTTTAGTGGGTCGACCAGAACAAAAGCGGTTTGATACGTTTAAAAGACGTTACCTTTTCACTTTCAGTATCTAATGCAGATGTAGCTTCATCTAGTAAAAGAATTTTAGGATTCCTAATAAGAGCTCTAGCAATTGCAATTCTTTGCTTTTGACCACCAGAAAGTTGAGTTCCTCTATCTCCTAATTCTGTTTCGTATCCAAGAGGTAATGATGAAATAAAATTATGAATGTTTGCTTTTTTGGCAACTGCAATAATTTCTGATAAAGGTACATCTCGTGTATTATCTCCATAAGCTATATTTTCTGCAATTGTTCTTGCAAAAAGAGTTGGTTCTTGAGACACCAAACCCATTTCCATTCTTAAAGATGCTTGTTTTAAAATTTTTATATTTTTCTCATCAAATTTCTATAAATTAAAAAGCTTTTGTTTTTTATTTTGCAGTTTATAATTTTTTATTTTTATATTTTGTCAAATGGGAAAAATTTCATTTCACGTCATTTAAATTTACAAAAGTATGAATAGCGTAGAAATATGAAAAAGGAAAGGCGTTAATTTTAAATAGAGAATAAATAATAAAGATAAATTTCTTAGTGAAAAAATATAAATGCGCAATATACGATATAAAAAGCTAATTTATATAGGCATGAAATTCGGTTGCACAGATTGTTTTACGTATTTCTATTATTCCTCCACAAAGCAGTTGCGAGGAACAATGAGGTAATTACCATTAAAAAGGTATTATTAATAATTCATTAGAATTTCAATGCATTTAATATTGTATGCACAAAAAATTTAAGACTATGCATTAAAAATATTTACCACAACTCCTGAAGAAGGATCGTAAAATCTTTCAAGTAATTGAATAAGAGTACTTTTTCCACAACCGCTACTGCCAATTAATGCGAGAGTTTTACCTGGAGACACCAATAAATTCAAACCATTTAGAACCGTAATACCTGGCCTTGTTGGATAATCAAATATAATATCTTGAAACTGAACAATTCCTTCCGAATTCTAAAAAATTAATTTTCAATAGTAAAACAATTTGTTAAATAATAATAAAATATGTTACTAAATTTTTTTAGAACTTTACTTCTGAAATTTCCTCAGCGTTTTGCGAATCTCGAACTTTTGGCACACGTTCTAAAAGGGAAATTATATTTGAAGCAGCAAGTAATCCTTTCTGAACATTTGGAGCAAAGGCAGATGCATTTGCGACCATTACGGTTCCCATTATAAGAGCTTGAGAAACTCTGAAAATTTAATATTTTGAATGAAATATTACATATATGTACATTTCAAAAGAATATCATATTTTAAACTTCTTCACAAAATTTGAGCTCAATCCGTTTAATATTTTAAGAATAAAGTAGACGACAAAATTAACATTGGTGACCTAACGATAACATGATGTTAATTGACGGAACTCACGAAATATAAACACTTAGGTCCACAAAGAGTTTATCGTTTGTTAAATCAGTATTTTTAACTTTTATTATCCGCATCTTTCCAAGGTTATTAGACATAGATTAGCTAGCTGCGTGCTTCAAGTGCGGAGAAGCTGATCATAAGTTCGCTGAATGCAAGAAAAGCCCTAGTTTTTTTATATTATTTATACAGTGCTTTTATATCGTCCTTTTACAGTTTTATATGTTTAATTTGTATTTTATGTTGTTTTAGAAACTAGTCCATTTTTGTCCTTTTACAATTTTATATCTTGATTTATTTTATTTATATTTATTTATTTTCCTATTGTGTTTTTAAATTTAAGTTTTACTTTCTCGTTTAATTTATTTTACTTTAATTACTGACAATTTCTTTTTTAATCTGTTGTTCTGTAAATTCCGCTTTTAAATAGTTGACGCAGGATATCCGCAGAAACGGATAAGGTCGCAAGAGCGACAAGAGTGGAGCGCCATCTTCGAAGGCTAAAGTCTTACGACAGTTCCAAGGGTGGATAAAGGGCTCCAAAATAAGGGTTAATGGATTTTAGTGGATCGGGGCTGGCAGTAGGTCGACAGTTATTTTATTTTTTCCTTTTTTACTTACCAACCCTACATAGCCTTAGAGTGCGGAATCCAAGGTATCTGTAAGCAGATTTCCCAAAAATCCCTAAGCAAAAAAAAAAAAAAACTACCGAGTTTACGACAATTGAGTTACATGTCAAGAAGAAACTAAAAAGAGCATGGGAGAAATGGTTAGATTTACCTCAAATTCCGAAAGACATGCAATACGATAGAAAAACAGAATTAGGGAATAATATTGTAGAACTTAAATATCTAATTACTTATTACTTACTTGAAAACATTTGCGTAATAAAGATTGCTGTGTCTAATTAAATATCCTCCATAGTACATGCAAGTAGCATAAGCAAAATAAATAATAGAACGTGCCAAGCCAAAAACTAAACCCCTATAATGAGTATTTCTTTTTGCCACAGCAAGTGATGGTTCCATAGCATGTACATAAGATTTATACATATTATCTTCAATACCTAATCCAACTACAGTTCGTATATTACTTACTGCATCAACCGCGATCTAAAAAATAAATTTTAAAAAATTAAAATAAATTAAAATAAATGACGTTAACCCATAAGACATTTATGGAATATTTGGGAAAAAATTTAAGCCAACACTTAACGTGGAAGTTTAGGCCATCCTACCTTTGTGGAAGTTTGTAAACTTTGATGATAATTGAACGTCTCATTTGCATAGAGTTTACCTTGTAGATAAGTAACAACC
Source organism: Leptopilina clavipes (assembly GCA_001855655.1). Classification (NCBI taxonomy): domain Eukaryota; kingdom Metazoa; phylum Arthropoda; class Insecta; order Hymenoptera; family Figitidae; genus Leptopilina; species Leptopilina clavipes. The sequence continues at coordinate 10,164 of JUFY01014906.1, forward strand.
AATATAAATGGAATGAATGACATTCCTACTAATCCAAGTCTCCATTCGTAATAAATTGAGAGAATAATGGAGAGAATGATGGTGCTAATTGATTGAAAAGTTAATCCGATCCTTTGTCCTGACGCTCCTTGTACAGCAGCTGCTTCCGTTGAAAGTTTAGAGCACAGAGCTCCCGTTCCATTAGCAGGCTGATCGAACCAGCCAACTTCTTGTTTTAATATGGCTTCAAAAGTCAAACCTCGTAACCTCATTGTTAAACACTCACTTGATATGCTGAAGAGAAAAATCTACAATTCATTTTAATTAAACTTTAAAAATCGAAATTTTGCTAAAATGTTTTACTTCAAACAAAAAACTTTTCATTTGTTCTCAATTTCCTTGTGTGTAAGAATTCTGTAAATTATATATTTAGTTGTAAAATAAAACGAACCAACCTGGGCAAAATTTGATAAGCCAATTACTACACCGGCTAGTACAAACCATGCGCAATATATGTTTATCTGTCTTTTAACTTCATCAGCATCTTGACCTGAAAGTACCTGAAAAAGATTGACCCTTGTTGAAATGAAATCAGTTGATTTGATATTAAGGGGCACACCTAGTGTAAAATTTTAGAAAAATCGAATTTTTTTTCTTCATATTTCGATAGGTTATACATTTAAAAAAAACATACTAAAATTTTAAATCGATATCTCAAATAGTTTTTCAGTTACAGTCATTTAAAGAGTAGCCGCTCGGCAATTAGTGCCGTTGGAGATCGCGTGTAACTCTAAAAATATTAAATTTTTTTTTCAAAAATTTTACTGTGCATTCTTAAAATATGTATAAATATACCCTTAAAATTTTAAAACAATTCATACAGTAGTTTCTTTTTAAAAAAATTTCCAAAAATCGCCTTTTTGTTAGACTGTTACACTAGGTGTGCCCCTTAATTAGGGAAGATTAAGAGGCCTTTATTCTAACGTGACATAACGTGAGTATTTAATTGTATATTGCTGGTAATTTGTACTTACACCAATGACATCCCCGAATAAAATGGCAAACAATGGCATAGAACAACCAACAATTATCGAGGTTAGACAAGCAGGAAGTATATAAGGCCACTCTTGTTTATTTAATTCCAGGATTTTCATAATCGAAATCTTAATTGAATTACACGTGTCTTCATTGATTTTCTAAAATTAAGGTAATTTTTTTAATAATAAAAGATTTACTCAACGATTTAGAAGATTTAGCAAATTAATCGATTAGTGTAAAAGGCAACAATTAAATACTTGATTAAAATAAAAACCTTGGACTTTTCATCAAGGAAATTTTCATCTTCATCAATATCTTCATTATCGTTAATATTTTTCGTAGCACTGTTACTCGATTCAGAAAAGTCTGACACCTAAAATGATAAAAGAAATTAAATTTATCTACTGCACAATGTTCTAGGATCGTGAGCACGGTTATTTTGTTTCCATTTTAGTGCCTGCCCCCTCCCACCTTTGAGATTGTCCTCCTGTATATAGTCTTCTTGATTAAATTAAAGGAATAAAACACAGTCAACGATTAGTTCGAGTCCAGGTAATAACGGACTGAAGATGCGATGCAATGATCAACAATGGTGATCCGCGATTTGGATTGTCTTACCCAGGTAGAAGAGGTCCAGAAAGTTCTTGGAAAGCCAGGAAGCAGTAAGGTGACAGTCCTAGGACCCAACCTATCGAGAGATGAAGCTCGCAGTTGTAGTCACCAAGCCAGAGGAAGCGGTCAGCCCCACATAACCTGCGATTTTATTTTAGGTATCTGATTGTAGATTTTTTACTTCCGACTACAAAAAAAGGTTAGACGTGACCGTTTTAACGCACTAGTGCTAAAAAACGTTATCTTGGAGTCTCAAAATCGGAAGAGAAGAAGAAGTAGTCCCGAGTTGAGTAAGGAGTCGAAAAAGAAGAAAAAGGAGGGACCTACAAAAAATACTGAAAGCAAGGCCACGAAACAGGCACCAATGCTATGTTTAGTCAGTAAGGTCAGAAAGCCACAACAAAGATCAACAATGATCGTCAAGGTAGCTGAAGGCACGACGTACGCCGAAGTGTTAGGGAAACTTCGTAAAGAAGCAAACCTAGAGGCCAGTCAGACGAAGGTTGTGGGAGCAAGGCCCACTAAGAAGGGAGATCTTCTTATTAAAATTGGAGGATCTTCAAATAAGGTGTCGTTCACCGAGGAGGTGACAAAGGTAATCGGAGAATTAGGTAAGGTGCAGATGGCGGATCGACAGACTACGCTGGAGATTCGTGACATGGATAGCCTTACAGAACAGGAAGATGTCCAGGAGGCCCTGGAAAAAATTTCGTCTGTACCAGCAGGAAGCAGGAGGGTGACAGTCCTTGGACCAAATAAGCGAGGAGTAAAGCTCGCAATTATAGTCACCAGCCAGGAAGATGCTAACAAGCTGGAAGAGATTGGACATATAAAGATTGGGTTTGTGTCTTGTCCTGTTAAAAGAAGAGTTATGGTTATAAGGTGTCATAAATGCCTTAACTTTGGTCATATAGGAAGAGATTGCAAAGCACTAGATAGGTCAGCTGCGTGCTTCAGGTGCGGAGAAGCAGGCCATAAACTAGTGGATTGTAAGAAGAGCCCACGCTGCTTCTTATGCCAGGACAAGTTCGACGGAAAGGAGAATACTAATCATGTTGCAGGATCAGGAAGTTGCAAAGTCTTCAGAACTGCCCTAGAGGAAGCAAAGAAGACTTTGCCAAGGACAAGGAGAAAATAGGCCAGAACAAGAACGGCACGGAAGGGTCGCGTGAGCAACATATTGGGACCTTTACCTACGAAGTTTAAAGCCGAAAGGTGGTTCCGTAGGAGAAAAATATTCCAGATTAAGACTGGATTTATTTTAAAGACTAATAAAATAATTATTTATATTAGAATAAAATAGTTAGAGACAAAAAGTAGAATATATTGTTTAAAATTTTTACCTGTGCTGTAACTAGAGAATAATAATGACTTTTCATAGACATTAAATAATCATGGGTTCCTTCTTCCACAACTTTACCGTCAGATAAAACAATAATTTTATCCGCTTTTCGTATTGTAGTAAGTCTATGAGCAACTATAATTGTAGTTCTTCCTTGATTTGCCTAAAAGATTCTTTATGGATCTTATTTCATTTAATTTTGTTGTTTTAATTACAAACGATTTTTAAGAAAATTACCATATCTAAGGCTGCTTGCACTTTGGCCTCACTTCCAGTGTCTAAAGCTGATGTTGCTTCGTCGAGAAGTAAAATAGTAGGATTACGTACTATTGCTCTAGCAATGGCAATTCTTTGTTTCTGCCCACCAGAAATTTGAGCTCCCCTCTCTCCAACAAGTGTATCATATTTCTAAAATAATTCAAATCTATTGTATCTGTTACCTTGGGGACGCAAAACTTTTCATAAAAATTCTATTTACATTTGGCAATTTCATTATAAAATCATGAGCGTTTGCCTCCTTTGCTGCTAAAACAATTTGCTCTTTACTTGTATCCATATTTCCGTATCGAATATTCTCTGCTACTGTTGTATCAAAAAGTACAGGTTCCTGTCCCACGATTCCCAAATGGCTTCGGAACCATTTTGGATTCAGTTCTTGTAAATCATAACCCCCAATTAGAATCTATTAATTATAATATACTTTTATTAAAATTTATCCTCTAAGTTTAATTTTTAATCCAAAAATTACTGAACAACTACCAATCAAGTTAAAAACGATTTACTGTTCTTAATTAATACCTTTCCTTCTGATGGATCGTAAAATCGTTGAATAAGTTGGATGCAGGTAGATTTCCCACAACCTGAGCTTCCAACTAATGCTACCGTTTGTCCTTTATTCACGGTAAAATTTAAGTTTTTAAGAACCTAAGAATTTATAAATTTTTAACTACTTTATTTAATTTGTACCATCAATTTAAAACTTAGATTTTCTTTTGCCTAATTAATTTATTTAGTTTTAACAATCCTTACCGTTACTTCCTTTCTAGATGGATATTGAAAGGATACATTTTTAAATTCAATAACTTCTTCCATATCTGTTGGTTTTAAACCATCAGAAGACATGGAATCAATTAATGGTTTTCGTTCAATAATGGAAAAAACATTTGCAGCTGCAGCTTTAGAAATTCCGAAAGCTTCCATAAAAGGTGAAGATGCTCCCATATTAATGCTACCCATCATTACACTGAAGAATACCTTTATTTAGAAATTGATGAAATTAATTTTTTCGACATTCTCCTGTCATCTTTCCAATAGAAAACAATTTCTTTTTTGATAAATAAATTAATTACTTACTATCACCATTGTAGCTGCAGTGTATGTTTGCTCATCCAGTGGAAGATTTCTATACTTGAGAATTAACGTAACTCCATACCAAAAAGACAGAGCATAACTGGCATAAATAAATAGCCAAACCAATCCAAATCCAACACCTGCTAAAAACCCCTTCTTTATGTTGGTTTTATAAGTTTTCTGTAGATTTGACTTGTACCTTTCCAGTTCAGTCTTTTGTCCTCCAAATGCAATAACCGTTCGAAATGACGCAATTACTTCTTCTGCTATTGCTCCTGCAATTGCATATATTTCAACTTCTTTTCTAGTCATTTTGGCAGTGGCCTAAATCGACATAAATTGGAACAAAAAAAGAATTTAGATCATTTTCAGTAGATGAGTAAGAAATCGAAGGATTTCTTTTTTAATGCAAAAATCTGGTTTTTACAGCTGAAAAACCATAGCTTTTTTTAGTGAAAATCGAAGTGTTAAGTTTAAGCGGTCGCCATTTTGTCAAAAATTAATTTTTTTTAAATCCTTTGATTAAGGACTAGATTATCTTCTACTTTAACTAAATTCATTTGAATTTTGTGTTTCAGATGAATCAGCTCCATGTAATAATGGTCACCACAAAACATGTTTTTTACGCAGACCTTTGCAAGATTGCCCATTACACAGCTATTTATTAATATTTTTTAAAAAATTTTATCGGAATTTTTAGTTTTAGATGTGTACTTTTAGACAATAAATTGTTTTATTTAAAAATGTTAGTGGTTTTCTTTAAAAAAATTCATGAAAATGGTCATTTTTTACGCGCTACAACTAGGGTTGCCCCTTAAATTTATAATCAGCGACCCAAAAAACCCCCAGATAACAAATTTTGTAAAAATCTTACTATTTTTTAAAAATTCGTCTGCCATATTGGATCCGCCTTTTTGAATTTTTGAAAAAGGACTTCAGATACGTAATCAGCGACCCCAAAAACCCCCGAGTAACGAGTTTCAAGTGATTTTGATTAATTCTTAAAAATTTGTCCCCCATATTGGATCCGCCATTTTGAATTTTTTAAATTTGACTTTAGATTCGTAATCAGTGACCCCAAAAACGCCTAGGTACGCATTTTCAGGAAAAAAATTTTTCTGTACATTTTGGGCACTTCTTGTCGAATTGT
>JUFY01014921.1:1932-12666 GCA_001855655.1 Leptopilina clavipes
AAAAAAAAAAAAAAAAAAAAGATTAGCACATTAAGAAGAAGAAGAAGCTTTTATACAATTGCTATGGCTATGGCGCTAAATTAGAACTGTTCAAAAATGATAATCATTTTGCTTTTCTGAATTTTTTAATTTACATATCCAATTAATTTTCTAAATTAAGTTTTAACAATGTGTCAGGATTTCTCAAACGGATCACCTAAACTTTTCAAAAACTAATTGCTTTTCAATGTTCAAATCATTTTTTTACTCCTTGTGTGAACAATATAACTTTCTGAAATTTTTAGACAAAAAAATTTTTTTTGTTAAAGTTATTAATAATTAAAGTTTTCATTAATCTTAAATAAAAAAAATTTTTTCTTAAGATCCTGTTGACCAATTTAGAAATTAAAAAAAGGATTTTTATTGTCTCAAGATGTAGTATACGAAAATAATTTTTGTTTTAAAAAATTTTCATTTTTAATAATTTTTAATTGTTTATTTATAAAATGTTAATAAAAAAATGGGTTTTTTATGTCCCATCAAAAATAAAAAAAATTGTTTTATATTCTACTTTAATTTCTGAGTATAAAATCGTTGAAAAAAAGACATCTCGATTAGAAATAAGTTAATTAATAATTATTTTTTATTTACAAAATATTTGAAGAATAACGAATATTATTTTATAATAAATAATAATTACTCGTAAAAAGACTATTAAGTTGAACGCTACAGTTCATCGTTTTCATCAAAAAATATTAATTATTAATTATTCAAAAATTTTCCAAATAAATAATTATTAATTAACTTATTTCTAATTAAGTGAAAATTTTTTTCTCAACTGTTTTATACTCAGAAATAAGCGTAGAATATAAAACAATTTTTTAATTTTGTTGGGACATAAAGAACCCAATTTTTTATTAACATTTTATAAATAAACAATGTTAAAAAATTATTAAAAACGAAAATTTTTTAAAACAAAAATTTTTCTATACTACATGACAAGACAAAAGAATCCTTTCTTTTTATTTTGAAATTGGTCAACAGGATCTCAATAAACAAAATTTTTTTAAGACTATAATAAAAACTTAAATTGTTAATAAATTTAAACAAAAATAATTTTTCTTTGTCTAAAAATTTTAGAAAGTTATTTTGATCATACTAGGAATAAAAAAATCATTTAACATTTGAAAAAGAAATTTAATAATAATTTAATTAATTAATTAATTAAATTATGATTCATTTAATTTAATAATAATTTAAGAAATTAAGAAAAAGAAAAAAAAATTGTCGGAAAAACTAGTACTAAAAAATGTCCTTTTTTTAAAAATGGTCTTTTTTATTTAAAAACCAAGAAAATGGAATAATTTTTGTAGTTTACTGTACGTTCGTTACTTCCTTAAAAATTCTCTAGATTAAATTATAATTAAATGAAGAAAATCACTTGAAATTTACATATATTGAAATATTGTTGAATTGTCATCATTGTTGAACAGTTTCATTGTGCAAAATAATAAATTCACTTTCACTATTGCATGCTTAAAGCGTCGGCGATTATAAGCGTTTTCTTACAAAATTTGTCATAAATATTAATACAATTTAGTGAATGTTTATAAATATTCCAAAATATAGTATATATGTTCTGCTTAAAAAAAAATTGTATCACTTTTACATAACCAATACATATATATAGTTTTCAAGTAATTTATTAAAAATTCAGAACACGATTTTTGTTTTCCAAATGTATATAAGGAAGAGTGTGAAATATACAGTTTTTTCTTTCTAATTATCCTCGATTTTCATCAGTGCAATCTTTCTCAATGAATGGTGCGAATTGGCATAAAAGTGAAAATAAAACTAACGCAATTAATCTAATCGCAATGTTGCAACTGAAATTATGCAATAAATTTTTCTAAACTGCACTCTTTCTTGATTTTATATCTACCAATGTCAAAATTAATTAAAAAAAAATTTTTTATCTTCTATTTTTCACCTATGTGTGGCTACTGAAATAAAGCGTTTATTAAAAAATGATGCTGTAAAAAAATTTTCTGTTATTTTCCCCCAAATAATTATATGGTATTTCCGAATCCAGTGACAGTTTCTTTTTTTTTTATATACATATTGACATTTTACACATATAAATATTTAACGTGTCATTAGTTCGATTAATCAGTTTTAGTTGACATTTTTGTGGAAATAGTATGGTTTTCTGGTAGAATGATACTTACAGTAAACTTATAATTTAATGATATTACTAATCTAATATTTCTAATTTATCCTTGTTGAGGAAAAAAATTCTCTGATTGAAAGGAATTATTTTTCTGTCTTTTATTTATTTAATTAAGTTAAAATTAATTAATTAATTTTTTTTTGTTTCAAACATTATTTCAATTCTCTGATTGAAGGGAATTATTTTTCGTCTTTTATTTATTTAATTAGCTTAAATTAATTAATTTTTATTAATTTTTCTTGTTCTTTATTATTTTTTTTACTGTTTCTTTCGCAAAAAAAGGGGATTTTTTGTTCTTAATATTGAAGAAATGATTTAAGAGACAAAATCCTCTTAATTTGAGAAAAATGACAAAAGTTGTTAATTTCTTTCATGAGAATTTTTTTTTTTTTTTGTCAAATTAAAAGAAAAAGTAATTACTGATTACTTTTTCTTATAGAAGTAATTCAGTTACAAAACTTAAAATTTTTGTTTATTTTAGTGACTCTAAATATCTGAATATCACACGAGAATCAAATTAATCCTGTTTAAGTAAACATTTAAGGAACATTTAATTTAATAATTAGATGAAAATATCAAATTTCGAAAAAATTAACTTATTAATTATAATTTGAATTTAATTAGGTAATCATTTTCGTTATATTTAATTATTTTCAATTTTCCAGAGCCACTAACAAGATTAAATGTAATCATGTGTGCGATGTCGGTTTAATTATCTTCATTCCATCTAATTTGACTTCAATCAACTTCAGTATTAAAATTCTTGCAATTATAGCGAACGTAGATAATTAATAAAACGATTAAAATTTTCAATATCCAAATTGTTGTGAAAATTGAATAAAAATTATTAATAAATAAAGAAATATAATATTTAGTATAAAAAATAAAACTTTTAGTACAAAAAAATAAAATAAAATACCATTGAAGTCTACAACGTTTATGATCAACGATTTAAGAGAAAAATATTTTTCTATTACACAATTTTTTTGTCTAAAAACAAATTTTTGCATTTTTTTTTAATTAACAACTGTGAAAAGAAAAATTTTTAGGACAATAAATATTATTTTTAGCTTGAATATTAATTGTTTTTTCTGAATCGTTGATGATAAACGTTGATTGACTTCAATTTGGTAATAAAATTGCATAAAAGAAAAATTTTCTTCTAACAAAATATTATATCGTTTTAAATTAATTGACTATTTAATTATCTCTCCTGCTCTAAACTGAAATAGTATTAAATTAAACGAAATCAAATAAATAGCATAAATAAATATTAATACATAAATTCCTCGCTGAAATGAATTTGTCAGTGAATTGCAATTTTGATTACAGTTGTCATAATTTACGTAAAATAAATATTTGCGTACCTTGTGTTCTCGTGTATGGTTCACGTCCAGCGGGAATTTGCAAATAATCCCTCGGGGAAGGACTGGTATGTTGAGGATGTATTAAAGCCTTTTGCACAATCCCAGTTAAATTAGCAAGCTGTCGTTCCATGTTCTCCACCCTCAATCTATTGAAATAATTTTTGATTAAAATCATAACTTTCTTAACAACAAATCATTAATAATAATAAAAAATAAAAATAAAAAAGGAAAATAAAAAAATAAATAATAATAATAATAATAAAAATAATAATAAAAAAGATAATAAAAAAATAGTAATAAAAAAAATACTAAAAAAATAATAATAATAATAAATAATAATAATAATAATAATAATTCTACAATCGAAAGTTCAAATTCGATTTTGACAGATTTATTATATATTTTCTGTTGATATTATTATTATTTTTATTATTATTATTATTATTATTATTATTATTATTATTATTATTATTATTATTATTATTTGAAAAAGTCAGATCTACCAGAAGATATTGAAATTAATTAATTATTAATTAGCTGTTTAATTAGAATTTTCCGTTTCTATATTTAGAACGACCTTTGTATAATATCGATTATTATTAATAATTTTTCATTTACCAAATCAAGACTCAATGGATGAAATTAAATTACGATCTATTAATTACTTCTAGTTGTTGTTATTATTATAGTTCTTTCATTATATTATTAGTTTAAGAACATAAACTAATTATTCTCGTGAATAGAAAAAAAAGATTTAGAAATAATTTTTGAATTGTATGTAAATTGGAAATTTCCAATTCTCCAAAAAAGATCAGAGTATATAATGGAACTATATTAATAATAAACTATATAGCCCACACATTTCTCCACGCATTAAATCAATAAGTGAAAGTGGTCTTTAATTTTTTTTTTCACATGCACGCTTAATAAATTCATATTAATTTCAATGCTGGAAATTGTAATTTCATATCGATGTAAATAAAAAATAGTTTTGCAGAAAAAATTTTTTTCTATCTATAAATAAATTAAATACGAATTTTTATAGACTTGAAAATAAGTCAAATAAAGTTCACTAAGATTTTCTAAATTTTTAATCAAGCAACTATTAAATGAAACTTTGCTACCTACATACTCTATATTTCTCTAATGCAAAAAAAAAAACAAAAAAAAACAAAAAAAAACAAAAAAATAAATTGATAATGAATGGAAAATGAATGAATGCTGCAAAATTCTTTCTTCTAAATGAATAATTTGTTGCCAATGAAAAATATTTTAATTACAAGCAAAATTATCTGGTTAATTTTATTCTCATTTTGCAGAAAACTAATAATTTAGATTGAAAGAGTGATGATTGTTAAACAAATAATGATTCCAAATGATTAAATTTAATTAAACGATTATTGTATTTGAAAAAATGGTTTTAAAAAAATTGTTTTAAAAAAATTGTTTCAAAAAATTGTTTTACAAAAATTGCTTTACAAGAATTGCTTTACAAAAATTGTTTTAAAAAAATTGTCGTAAAAAAATAATCGATAGGAAATATGAGTATAAAACTGAAATAGCTTTACTTTAAAAAAATATTATTTCACTAATGCAAATAATTAATGATGCGTGTAATGAAAATTTCGCATGCTACAGTTTCACATTCTCCTACTATATTTATATTTAATAAATGAATACCGCGAACGAGCTGACATGAAAGAAAATAAGTACCAAATTTTTATAAACTTAGAATCATAAATTGCTATTTATAAAATTTGACATTATTATTCTCTCTCTGTGCGTTGATAACGGAAAATGCGTCAATCCATGCCTACATTTTTCATTAAATAATATTTATTTGCTTGCACAATTTTATTTTTCGATCAAATCAAAAATTTTACTCTTCAATCAAAACCTTTCGGCCATAAAGGTGACACTAAAAATACAATCACGATTTAAAAAAAAAAAAAAAAACTACGCTTTACTATAATATATACCTATTTTCATACCAATTCATGCAATTAAAAAAAATTACTTTCTTTTCAATCGTTATCTTCCTTTTAAATTAAATTCATTTTACAGTAGAACAAAAGTGCTGCAAAAAAATTTTTTTTTGCCGATTTTATACTTGAAAATGAAAACTGATGAAATAAATGCAATGAATATGCAAAAAAAATTTGAGATTTAACAGCAGTTTTGTTTTAAATTCTAAAAGCAGACGTCGATGCAGGCACAGATTTTTTATTGATGAATGTAATTTTTATTATGAAAATGATACCGAGTGACATCATCCCGGGGCCCAACAGGGGGTAGAGTGGGTGCTCCTGGAGGAAATGGGGAACGAGCGAGGGGTCCAGATGGTGGACGACCTGACGGTTTCACACCGTAAAGACTGTATGATTCCTCCAATAGTTCCGTATCACTGCATCATTCACAACAAACACACGTACACCCAATCAGAAATTAGGAAGACCTTCTTTCTCTAAAGATTACTAACCGTCCCCTACTTCCATTTGGAACTCAAATTTTTATAATACAATTATTACACAATTTTTCGAATATAAGGTTTCTTTAATTTGATGCTGCAACCAATATTACACCCAAATGGCATATCTATTCTCTAAAATTCAGAATCTTAAAAAGATCACTAGTTTGGATAAAATAAAATCTTGAAAATTCAAAAAAAAGGATGATGATGGACAAAAATCATTACCTGGCCTCCTCATCAATGACAGGTGTCACCGTTCCAGAATACTGTGAATAATATGGATCTTCATAACTACTGGCACCACTGTATGGCACTGGTGGATATCTTCCTGGTCCAGTTCCAACTCCGCTTCCTCTCTCTGGACTACTCATGTAACCACCTTCGCCATGAATTCGATCTGCGGAATCATTTTAATTTATTATCATGATAATGACAATTGATGTGTGGAAAATTATATGTATATACAAAAAATAAACAAAATTTCACAATATCTGCCGTCCAAAATCAAAAAAACTAGTAAGTCGCATTTGCCATAAGGGCGAGCGTCCCTTAGGTTTGTTATTCGACTTTCGCTCTTATGGCAAATGCAACTTTTTTACTTTCGACAGCAGATATAGACGCAATTTTTATCAATTATCTCAAATAAGTGACGCTCCATGACAAAAGAAATAACAGAAAAAAATTGTAGGTTATGTTTTTGGTTTTTAGATCAATCAATGATAATATGGTGAAAATATCACAAAGAGGATCAACTCTTACAAAGGATTAATTTTATTACAGTGAAAATATTCAATAAAAAGTATTTTTGATTGTTACCTAATTAACCCGGCGAGCGTAAAGTTCAACTTTGTAACACCAAGCGTAAGGCAGGGTATTTTTTACCCTGCAATGATTGATATAAATAGACACTTATTTTTTGTACAAATATCGAGTTTTTATTTTTATCAAATATGTATCGAACGCGACATACAAATTAATACTGAGTAATTTATTATATTTGGAAATCTTCTTCTTCTTTTTCTGACTCTTCGACTGTTTTTGTTTTGTTTCCTTCCTATTGCAGTCCCGTCAATGTCATTCAGTTTTCTCTATTTAATTGTTTTCAAAATATAAATTTTATTACCTGATTTCAAGAAATTGTCTAGTCTTTGTTTATGTCTATTGACGTCATCAATTGTGTTCATACAAATTCATAACAATCTAAGGGAAAATTTTCAACTTTAGTTAATTTAATTTAAAAATAAATTTATTTATTTCGTTTTTTTTCTTTAAAGGCTAAATGCCCAAACAATAAATTCAGCCTTTGGTGTTCAATTTAACTAACTTCAAAATGCAATAAAAAGAAAAATTTATAAACCAATTTAAATTTAAATTAAACAATATATAAATCTATTTTTCAACAATGATTTTCTATTTGCATATTAAAAAAAAGATTGAAATCATGAACATTTTTTTCACCTTATTTTTTTTATTTGTTTAAACAAATAATTGTTATTTTTTAATTTTCTTTTCAATTGCACCTAAAAAAATAAAGTTCTTTTTCTAATTTTGCAATTTTTGGATCAACTTATAATAACCGATAAATATTAAATATCAAATCATTATTTTAGCAATTGTTTAAACAAATAATTATTGTTTATTATTAACTTTTTTCCAATTGCACCTAGAAAGATGCATTTTCTTTCTAATTTTGCAAATTATCAAGCTTTACATAATAAAAATTAAAGAACAATTTCAAAAATTGTTTAAATAAATTATTATTGTTAATTACTAACTTTATTCCAATTGCACTTAGAAAGATGCATTTTCTTTCTAATTTTGCAATTTATCAAGTTTTACATAATAAAAATTAAAGAAAAAAAATGTAAAATCATTATTTCAACAATTGTTTAAATAAATTATTAATGTTAATTACTAAGTTTTGTCAAATTGCACCTAGAAAGATGCATTTTCTTTCTAATTTTGCAATTTATCAAGTTTTACATAATAAAAATTAAAGAAAAAAAATGTAAAATCATTATTTCAACAATTGTTTAAACAAATAATTATTTTTAATTACTAACGTTTGTCTAATTGCACCTAGAAAGATGCATTTTCTTTCTAATTTTGCAAATTATCAAGCTTTACATAATAAAAATTAAAGAAAAGAAATGTAAAATTATTATTTCAACAATTGTTTAAATAAATTATTGCAGTCAATCCTCGTAAATGACGGATTTGCCTGATAATTCCTCTTAGAAAGATGCATTTTCTTTTTAATTGTGCAATTTATCAATTTTAACATAATAAAAAAAAAGAGAAAAAAATTTTAAATCATTATTTCTACAATTGTTTAAACAAATAATTATTGTTAATTACTAACTTTTGTCCAATTGCACCTAGAAAGATGCATTTTCTTTCTAAATTTGCAATTTATCAAGCCTTACATAATAAAAAAGAAAGAAATAAATGTAAAATCATTATTTCAACAATTGTTTAAACAAATTATTATTGTTATTTATTCAATTTTTCACAATTTACCTCGAAATATGTAGTTTTTTTCCCCTAATTTTGCAAGGAGCTAAATATGATAGAAGATAAAAACCTTACGTTAAATCATTATCTCAACAATAGTTTAAACAAATAATCGTTTAACTAATAATTTCACGTATATTCCTTATGTTTTATGATTAGCTCCATAAATTGCAAATTTAAGAAAAAATACATCTTCTAGGTACAATTGGAAAAAAGTTAGTAAATAACAAGAATTCATTGTTTAAACGATTGCTAAAATAGCGATTTGATATTTAATATTTATCGGTTATTATAAGTTGAACCTCCTTAATGTGATAACATAATCTTATTTAATGCAACAATTTTACAGTCGTTGGTATAAAAATAAATTTTCTAGATGGATAATTTTCAAAAAAAAATTTTTTTACAGGTGTAAGAAACCTTTTGTCAAGGAGCATCACATATACAATATGAAATTTGACTGAAATATATATGTTGAAGCTTAAATAATGATTTGACAAAATTCTATATAATATAATGGTATGAATTCTACCAATCAATCCAAATCAACTACGAAAAATATTTATACAGGTATTTTATCAGGTAATATAATCAAAACTATTTCAAATGACATGCATTACTATTCGATAAATACTCAAAATGGACAACCAATGTGTACATTTTATATAGACATTTTTAGACATTTCTCAAGAGCGAACTCAAGAGTTACTCAAACCGTAACAGGGAAGGACAAGAACATAGAAATTCCCTCATTACTTAATCCATAATTGTCGAGTCAGTATTGTGCCACCTTAAATTGTTTATTTTTCTTTAAATTCCTAAAGACTCGTTTTCCTATAGTGGTGTGAAAAATAGAAGCGTACAGCTCGGGGCCCCCACTTCTTTTCTTGTCGATATTTAAATATAATATTGAATTGTTGTTTGTAATAATAATAATAATAAAAAAAAGGGAAGAAAATATTCGAAAGAAGAGGAAAAAAAAATGAATTTTCACCTTTCGTTTTGCCTCGGTCTCACTTCACTTTGTACTTTCTACTAACCTGGTATACTATAGAGGGACACCGAGCTGTCTCTCGAGAAACGAGATGAGCCCCCTAGACTGCCAAGGGGACTCTTGCCACCCTGGTAGCTTCGAAGCGGCTTGGCTGGTGCCACCCCACCACCTATCCAATCACCGAAATCAAAATCATTTTCCTTTTTTTTCTTTTTCTTACTAATTACTATGCCTCATCGATCACAGCTGCAAAAAATTTCCCTTTTTCAAAGGACTTATTTCCACTGCTCTCTCTCTCTCTCTCTCTCTCTCTCTCTCTCTCTCTCTCTCTCTCTCTCAAAATATAAAATTTTTTTTAATCACACATTTCTTTTTTTATACATCACTCGAGCATTTCGTGAAAATTGCTAAACAATTAATTTTAATATTTATTTTATAAGTTCAAATTTAATTAATTTTTTACTTAAGCGCCCCGCAATAATAGAAAATAATTAAAATTTGATTTATTTCATCAACCCGAAGAATATATCAGGAAATATTCCACTAATTTTTAATGAAATGTTCACATTGCATAATAATATTCAAAAAATATTCTCTGTACTATAGAATTATTTAAATATATTTCATAACAAAAAATATCGGGAAAAAAATTTTAAACTAAATCTGAATTAGTAGGTAAGAATTTTAACCAATTTGAATAAATTAATTCAAATAACTTTTGAAATTGGATATTGATTTTTGCTTTTGAATTAGAAGTTAAATTTGACTAATAAATAGTAAAAGAAAAATTTTTCTACTAATTCATTAGTAAATTTTAACTAATTCAAAAGCGAAAAGTAACTTCTTTTTTACTATTAGTAAATTTTACACTAAATCAAAAGCAAAAAGAAAATTTTTTTTACTATTAGTAAATTTTAACCAAATCAAAAGCAAATAGTAAATTTTTTTCACTATTAGTAAATTTTAACTGAATCAAAAGCAAGAAGTAAATTTTTTTCACCATTAGTAAATTTTAACTGAATTAAAAGCAAGAAGTAAATTTTTTTAACTGTTAGTAAATTTTTACTAATTCCAAAGCAAAAAGTAAATTTTTTTTACTAATAAATAGTAAAGAAAATTTTCCTTACTATTGTAAAAATATTTATTATAGTAAAAATTTTTTACTGAATTTCAACTAATT
>JUFY01014936.1:9511-34508 GCA_001855655.1 Leptopilina clavipes
CGCCTACCTTCTGGCAACCTTTCACCGACACACGTACGCTTTTGACTTTAACCTAGAATACTCTTGCAAAAAAAAAAAACTATTAACATTCTATATGTCTCCTACTTTCCTAAGCAACTGCGTATGTTTATATTTCTTATGGATGAATATATAAAACATAAAGACTCGCGTTTGTTGTTACTCTGTTTAATGCTAAATCGCCAACCCACCTTAATGCGTGGGCAAAGCCAGGGTCAGTTGAGATCACATTCGTTTCCATAGAAAAAGTCCAAATCATTGCAAAAAAGAAACTATTCCAGAACAAAAAAAAAAAAAAATACCTAATTGATCATATCCAATGATCTAAATTCAGTCTCACTGGTGAATAATAATTAAGACCAATCACTTTTTCTGCCTGGTGAGTAATTAATTAGTTCTCTTGAATTGATAGGTCAATAGTGAATAATTGAAAGAAAGAAAAAATAGTAATTGGAGTAGTGGTAACGAGTCTGACTTGTGGAAACAATTTCGTGGGTTCGAATCCCGGCTGGTGTGGATTTTTTCATATTGGACAACATGTGTGATGACAGTTAGAGATAGATAGTGGTGAAATAATTTAAAGGGCAATTAGTAATTAGTAACTGCTAATTAGTAATTTGCTAATTACTAACTAGTAATTGCTAATTAGTAATGAAGAAAATTGAATAATTAAATGTAGTTTAAATATATGAATTTTTCGGACAGGTAAATTAGGGTTATTTAATGACTAAAGAGAATTTCTATGCAACTATTATAATTAATGGAATCTTACCTTCTCTCCAATTCGTACTGGCCTCGCGCTGAAGGTGACACCTTTGCAAAAGCTCTCGTGCCTTCTGGCGACAGTACCTCCATTCCATAATCTAATGTTATCACCATGTACCTGATGGAACGTCAGGGGCGGCAGGTTATTTGTACCTGCACTCGATGATCTTGGAGCTGTAACACATAAAATACAGACACCCATTAGAAAATTATTCATGCGTCGCAAAAAAAAAACATTCCTATTTAAATATTATACTCTAATTCAAGCTTTTTAATTAATTCCTATAATATGATAATCTTTATTGCCTTTACAGTTATTAAATTTTTTTTCCTTTTCTTTAAATGACATTAAAAGTTATATGTATGAGAGATTAAATTCAATCACGTTTTTTTTCCCGTGAATATAAAATTTGAATAAGGGATAGAAAAAGAAAAAAAAATGAAATTCCGATTCACAAGTACTTGGAGAACAAAGAGAAAATAGGGTTAAAGCCTCTTGGAATGGGAATTTGCTCTATGTATAAAAGTATTTCGAATGCAAAGCACCTTGGAGAATGCACCGGGTATTTCCGCTCCGGTATTTCATAACGACGTCGTGGGGAAGTGTATTAAATTTATCCCCCGATGGTGTCAGAACGTCGATAAAAACTTTTCCCCCCTGTAAAATATCCTCTCTTCTCAGATCTTTGTGCGTTTCTCTCAATATTCGAAAAGAAAATGCAATTAACTATTCTTAACAATTTATTTATTTACTATTCCAGTTATTATTATTTTTATTATTGTTATTTTATTATTATTATTATTATTATTATTATTATTATTATTATTATTATTATTATTATTATTACAATTATTATTATTATTATTAATTTTATAATTAATTATTAATAGAAGAGAAAAAATTGTGGAAAAATTTTCTAACGAATTTTCCTTTGACACATTCTTTCACGAAGTTTATTTTTCATATTATTTTTAATATTATTTAATATTATTTTATGATTTTCAATATTTAAAATATTTTTTGAATTTGCCGAGAGGAGACCCGAGTGTCTCATCGATCGGAGAACACGATTCACACTGACGATGAGTGAAATGTGAATATTGATATAAATAAACAGACCGTAGATCCGATATTTACACCGGAAACCACACGTATTTTGCCGGAAGTTTTGAAACCGGTTCGCACAAGGAAGGCCGAAGGCGAGAGGGCTTCCTTTGAGTACAGGATGCTTCAAAACCGCGATAACAATGAGCGAAAATTAAGTCGATACACTTGACGAGTTTCGCTTCCCAAAAACCGTCAATTACCATCAAAACATGAATATAAATATTAAATGAAACTTCGTCCTCGTTTTGCAAATTTTAAACGTCTCAGGAAAAATTCCCATCTCACGTCTCGTTTTAATCTCTCCATTGTTCTATTTATTTATTTTTATTTATTTTTTATTTATTTATTTTTTCTATCTATTTTTATTTATTTACTTAAATTATTAGAGTTTGTTTCTAATTTTTCCTGATTTATTTTTTCAATTAAATATTAGTAAAAATATTTTTTTTTCTAAAACAGACGAGTTTGGGAAGAATTAAACTTTCGAGTGACGATAATTAATCGACTAATAATGATCGTCGTGAAGCATAACTGCTCAACTCAACAGTTGAGAGAAAGAGAGTCACGAAGTGCTCGCGGTATAAACTGTATATTTTCCATCGATTCTCACGCTCTCGGAACTTGCATTTAGAATTGCGTATAGAAAACCAGTCGTTTATTGATATATAGCTATGTGGATAAAAGAGAGAAAAAAAAGGAAAAGGAAAAAGAGGAAACCAGTGACATTGTAATTTCTAATTTCTCGATGATATTCCCCAACGTTAGTTCGTCACATTCGCGCGTGCCTCTCCCTGAGTCACTATAAAGGAAGTTGACAACTCACGTTCGCCGGACAAAAAAGGAAAAAGATAAAGAGGAAAAACCGGCACGAGCTGATAATTACAATCATCTTGTCTCTCCAAACGATTCCAAGGAAACTTTTCTCCAAGCAACAAGAAAAAAAAGTCACCATCTTTTTTTTATTTACTACCTCTAAATTAACTATATAGTGGATGAAAATTTGAAAGAATTGTATTTAAAGAACAGAAGAAGAAATTTGTCTTCAATTTTCGGAAATCATTTCGAATTTCTTTTCTACTTCTCCATTATCTAATTTGAAATAGATTTAAATTATTATAAAACGACAAAATTGGAACGAGTGTTTCTGACAATTTTAAGGGGATGCTTGAGAAAATTGCGAGAAATAAATGAAAACAGAGAGAGAGAGAGAGAGAGAAAACGGAATTGATTTGTGTGGCTTTCGTTGTTACGATGATAACAATAGAAATTGTTCAGCAATTGCCTCTAACAGTAAACGATGAATGAATCAAAGTAATAATAAAGTCACGATGTAGCAAAAAGTGAGATATACATTAAATTGTTTATATATAGTAATATAAAGTTAATCGCAATGAGAGTTTGTAATCTAAGGCAAGCAAGTTGCAACGGTATAAGTCATAAGAATTCCCACGGTTTTAAGCCACTGCTGGTGAAGTATTACCAACGAGCCAATAAACATTGCGCCTGAAAGATCAAGAGTCTAGCTGCTGTTTGCTGTTCAACACATTCGCTCTCAACTCTCAACAAAAATAATTTTCTCAGTCCTAAGTATAGACATTCGATACACACGTGCAAGCCAAACACTGCCACGTGCTTTTATATCCCCAAAACAACTTTCCCTTCTTGCTATCAAATTTTTTTTGCAAAATTTAACAAACAAAAAAATTTCAAGAAAAAGAATTTTATATTTAATTTCAAATTGAAGCGATAAGAAATGGAGAAAAAATTTGAGAAACAAATTGGCAATTGTCGCGAATCCTTGGGAACGAGCGCGGTAAACGGAAACGATCGACAAGGTCCGTGCAAATCCCGATTAAATGTGACTTTTTTTTCGATCGCAGGATCTCACGTTTCTTCGACGGAAGCCATGACTATCGGTCAACGACCAGGAAGCTCGAGTTTCCTGTCTTGTGGGACTTAAAATTCCACGCTCGAAAGAATCCTGCGAAACTATCGTTTTGCAAAAAGTTATTCTCCATTTTTGGTTCTTTTGCTTTTATATTACATTTGTTCAGAATTTTTTTTTGGACAATGATACGCATTTTTAGATCGTAAAAAGTGTAATTTACTTTCTCTTGTTTTTTTTCGTTTATCTTCCATTGCATAATAAGATTCGAAAAATATGGACAAAAAATTCATATCACGAAACTCATTAAAAATTACAGCAACATTATTTATACCTACAAAAGTTTTGTGTTTATACATAAAGAGCTATATTTAGTATTACATGATCGTGAGAATTCATCGCGTGCGTATATATTTAGCGAAAGAATAATGTGAAACAAGAAAACGTTTTTCCTGTCTTTTTTCTTTGCACCGTCTTGCTCTCGATTTACAATTATTGTCTCGATGTGATAAATATTTATCCTAACGAGAATATTCCAATTTCTTGAGAGAGAGAGCAAATCGAACATTGTCGACTAGACATACGTGTATGAATATTGAATGTCCTATAAGCCAAAGGAAAAAAGAAGAGTAGAAAATGTTTTTGAAAGAAAATGTTAGATGAAACCTTACAGTGTCCGTGCCCGTCATACTTGAGCAAACAAGATGAATGAGCAACAAAAGGGAACTCTCTTTTTCTCTCTCTTATATAGGTTCGAGTGGTAATGGCAAAGGTTCGCCTTTCTGATACCAAAGTGCTCCCAAAGCAGTCGAGGAGAAAGGAAGGTAGAAGAAGAAGATCCAAAAGAGGGGAACGAGTCTTGAAGGTGGAACTTCTTTGTTCGACTGATGCCACGATCCAGGAGATCACCTTTAACTTTCCTCGGTACAGTGACCTACCACCTATAACACTATTAGACAAAAAAAAAAAAACGAAATACCAAATTTTTACCAGAAAAATACCCATTTTTTCCGTGTTAAATATTTCATTGTGGCGCAATGTTAAATGTTTCAATAAACAATATGATGAATTTTATTAACTCAGCTATGTCGTAATTATCCAATAATCGAAATGTAATAAAATAAAGAACACGAAGGAAGGAAGGAATCGATGAAGAATGAGAATTGCAACAGCAGATAAAGAGTATCATCATCTTGAGGTGTGCTTTTCATTGATAAAGACTGTATTGTCTGGAGGCAATCTCTATACAATTATCTTGGGCCCTTTCTCCTTTCTGATTACGGCCCTATGTTTATCCGAGTGCGCGCAGTTTCTACTAAAGATCCGAAAGGTCTTACGGATAATAATAATTGGCAAAGACCTCTTCTATAATGTCGTATGGAATATCTCGTGGGAAACTCATGGCATACATTTCTGTCGCGGAAGTTTTATCCATCTCGACCTCTAATTCACATAAAGCTCAAACGAATCCAAGAGAAATTTCTAATGGAACATCAACAGGTCAATCTGATGAATAGATCACCATTGAGAGAGAGTCCTTGGGAATGTATTTTAAAATATAGAATATTGTTTTCGAGGATCGAGAATTAGTTTCAATTTATTGACTTTTTTGTCGAAAAAGAATAATTCACTACAGGAATCATAATCATCTGTCTGTATGTTTAAATTTTTCGTTGTAGAACCGGTTTGACTTGACTCAAAACAAATGTTACTTTAGTAGCGGGAAAGCAGATATGGAAAGACTGGAAAATAGATATGTAAAGCTATAAAGAAAAAAGCTCAACAAAGTCAAGTGTAAGAGATCAACATGTCCGGAAGTTGAAGTAACACACTCAAAATGATCTATTAAAATTGTTTGTATTTAGTAGATTTCGTTTCCCACGATCAAAGTTGATGATCTTTTGCGAGTCTTTACAGGTCTTAACTTGCTACTGCCTAAGTCCTGTGAGAAGTAAAGAAATCCCTTACCACTCTCTTTTACAATCCTTTCCCCACCCTGTTTCCACATAAACGGGGTGGGGAAAGGATTGTATATGTTTGTGATCCGCGCTCTCTGCCTATGTGGGTTATGTAACTGCGTAGGTACGATAATAGGTCCCCGGTCACTCTCAAATAACAAACGATATAATTTAAAAACATGTCACAGTTGATAATTAATTTTGTCCCTCGTACATTTGACAATAAAAAAAAGGAATTGATTTCAAAATTTGTTTGGATCTTTATCAAAAGTACATCCGCTAAATAAATATCTTTACAACGGATGTTTCCTTATTGGTTTTTTTTTTTTGATAAAAGAAAAAAATTTACTTAATAGAAGTTGGAGTTTTACGACATAGTTAAAACCATGGTTTATGGATTCTTTATAATGACACAGTTTATGATTCACGCACACGGAAAAAAAGGAAATGTCTGCAGGTGCTAACAAATGTTTGTTGTCAAATATAATAAAGTTAGATACCACAGCTAAAACTTCGCTGTGAGTGCGAAAAAGTTTGCTGTGAGAACCAACTTTAGAAAAAATTTATGAGAGTTCGCTACCACAGCTAACTTCTTCGCACTCGCAGCGAATTTGTTAGCTATCCCTATTTTAACGAACATAGTTCGCTGTGGCAGCTAAAAGTTTGCTGTGACAGCGAACTCTTTCTATGCGTGCATATTTACGGAGAGATGATTAAATATTTCAATTTTACTGGATTAATTTTCATTTGAGGGATAATTTTTTTTTTTTACATATTTGAAAAATATTTCTCTGCAATTTTTTTTTAGAATCTGAAGAGAAAGGAGTGTGTTTATAATTGAAGTTGAAACTCCCAGAGCGACAAGTGTGCATTCCCATGCGGCTACTTTTGGCTCGAGGAGGAACAATGAGATTAACGAAGTTAGGGGGGATGACTGCCCTTCTTAAGAGGTAAGTTACTTATAGGCGAGGGTGGTATCTGCGGTTCTGTGGCATCTGTCATTTCGCACGTAATCATAGATGCGGGGGTGTTTTTAAATTACAAAACACCAGTCCGATTCACCGTTTGTTAGTCACCATCATGGCGAAGGGAGAAAAAAAACAGCAAGGGAACGAATCGTTTGATCGGTTAACGATCCAAAATCCACCCCTTTAGTGATGGGATTACTACTCGGAAAAAAGCAGCACCAATGTATCGGAGTCTTTGTGTGTTGGATATCATTCACCAAGGGGTGGGGTTCAATATGGACCATCAAGGGAGCAAAATAATCATCTTGAATTTGAATTTTGGAGAATATTATCGTACTAGCTGTCAACATAACGGTATTTGCAATTTTTTTAGCAAACAGTTCGAAATTTTTCGAATCTGTTACTAGGCTGGTTCCATAATTCAAAATTCCTGATGATGCAGTAGCATCACATCTGTTATTTTTGTATATGTTGATAGATCCGTATCATTGTGAAAAATTCTAAGGATTATAAAAGCAAATGTTTCGCAGACAAAATGGATAAATTAGCAAATAGCTTTCTTTTGGCTACTCATCCAAGATGCTGGGTCACACATAGCAGTTGCTAACGAACACCTTAATGAAATTCCACTTCTTGTGGGATAAAGCAGCACGTGCCTAGCTAAGTACCTTCATTAAGATTGCGAGCAAACCTCATCTAAGAAAACTGGGTCGAGCACTATTCCGTAAATCAGAAACATGATCAGCGAATTTTCTCTCCCTTGATGATGGGAAACATTTTCCAAAAATCTAATGAAAGGACCATTAAAAGAAGCTGATCAATTCGGTGAATATGAAACCATTAAGTTTGTATTGTCACTAAAGTATTCTAAATATTTAAAATTCAAAACAAAGATGAGAAATATCGAGGCGCGAATTTATATGTATAGCGAAAGGTAGGTCGTGAAAGAAAGGTAAAGGACGGTCATGGAGGTTGTACTCCACACTGTATACTCACCTATTCCGTTAGAGTTAGAGGAGAGCCTAAGGCGAGCCACCCTAGTAGCCCTTCCGACAGTGAGAGGTTTCCTGGGTCGTTGGCAGGAAAGAGACATTGGTTCCTGGATGTGAACGTGCGCAAGCACGCGATTTGAATGCGCAAAAGAAACTAACGACCGAAACTAATAGTTTGACTTCTTGAACCCAACTATAATATGAAAGTCCGTAAGCCTGAAGAAGAAGAACCGCACCCACATTTATTTCCCTTTTTTTCGCTGTTTTTAAAAATTCGCGGTACAAATAAACGGAAGATGAGCGGCGGCGCAAATGAAAACAAAGATGGCGAACCCCCCACCCCCTTCTTTGGCCCGAAAGTGGCGAATTGGCGGGGAAAAATTTGAATCAACTCGGAATGTTTTCGTTTGAAATGGATTGTGGAAAAAATTGTAAAATGATAATAATTCCGCGGCGAACGATATTCTTCACGGACTTCCGAGGAAAAGGCGGGCAGCTTGAACGACGCCAGTACTACGACTGGCGTTGCTGAACCAAACGCCCCAGCTGCCGTGGGGCCCCGACCATCGTTCTGCCATTGTGTGCGTTCTGTCAGTGTGCCACCATCGTATATATCCTGCGTGCCAAAGAGGCGCTTGTCTCTATTACACACACACATACACAACCAACGATAATGTCAGAGGCCCCTGACGAACAAAGATACACACAATCTTCAATATCATTCAATTTTATCTACTTTCGTCAACAATTTCTTGAATAATTAGTCTTCAGCTCTTTAGCGAATCAGAAATCTTCAATCATCCTGAAAAATAATTTTTAAAATCAAGAATCGCATATTTGAATCTTGATTTTGAGTTTTTTTTTTTTTCAAAGAGTGAAGTCACTGATTCCCTGTGGTTATTTTTATATAGAGAAAAGCCGAAAAAGGTCACGCATGTTAAAATAGACTCTCTGTGTGATGTGACGCAAAATAAAACACTATATTGGTTAATTTCCATTTTAGCCGGATTTTAGTTTCTAGGAACAAAGGAATGGGAATTTTCTTTTTTTTTTATAGAATTTAAAAAAGTGAGTCAAAGCAATTCATGCACAATTAGTGATAAACACTTGATTTTAAATGCTCGTAAAAGAAAATTTCCCAAGCGTATTATGAAACTATTTTCCCCATTGGGAAATAGTTGGCCGCCCTTGATCACAAACAACACTTGAGCGATCAGTGGAATTCTCACCAATAACTAGACTGAGTTTATTGCCAACTTAACTTCGTTTCCATGTCGTGTTGAAGATTACGAAATGAGTAGGTGCGGAATACGGAAGAAGAATGCGCAAGAGATGAGGCACATCCAGACACGGAACTCCCTTAGCAATTAACTTCGATGAAGATTGCCTCATGGTATTTTCCACCCCCCCGAGGGGTGCAACGACCCTACGGTGTAAAAATACACCTTGATTTAAAAAAAAAAAAATATCGAGGATGTCTGGAAATCTAGAAAAACATCTAGGAAGATTTTCAGTAAAATATACAAATTTTTAGAAATTGAAAATTTATTTCTTTAAAAGTGTTACCCTACTTTCTTCCCCGAGTAAAAGTTTCACCACTTACAAAAGGGGGACTTTCTGATTCTGAAAATTGCTCTACATGTATGTATTTATATATAGAAATGGAAAAAAAAGAAGTGGGAACTCATATGCATCCAAGTTGGACAAGCAGCTGCCATGCAGGCAGACTTGAAGCAGTGAGGAATAGGGGTTGCCGAAACGACGGTTGCGTTACCACCTGGCCCATGATCACAAACACCGGGCTTATATCTCCAATGGCGTAGGAATCAATCCATTGAAAAAAAGGGACTCAAAAATCCATGACAAAGAAATTTTCTGATCTTTCTGATCATCTATCTGTCGCTGTTGATCTGAACTCCTCTCTCTCCACTGTTAGCTTCTCTCTTTCTCTGATTCTGATGGTTGTCATCGAATCTCTCTTTCTCTCTCTCTCTCTATCGCTATTCGAAATTCCAGCACCCTCGAAAATGCACACGGTTCGCTCGGTCCAATCGATAGTTCTCCAAGCTTTTGATCCCATCCCCATTGTCCAACACTGGCACCATCCCTCTTTGCATCGGTTTTTCAAAGTTAAACATTATTTCAGAGAAATTTTATACACAATCATACACTGTCGAGATTCTTCTTCATCATGTGAAAATTATAATCTTTTGTTGTTCATTCATTTCTATATTCTCGATATCTGATTTAGTCACTGAAATTTTTTCAGACAATTAGAAAATTTTTTTTCTCATTTAGTCAATTTTTTCCATTCAATCGCTTTGAGTTTCTACAGTTTCGATTCATTCATTGAGAATTAGTCGCAATTTTGATTAATTTAATGAAGAAAATCGACGCTGTTGAATTAATCAAAAGTGACGACTAATTCAAATCCAGAGTGCAAAAATCGTTTTTAGTTGTCAAACAATTTTTCCACTGATTCGACTAATGTTGAGCTTGATTGAATTGAAAAAATTCGCCAAAGATTTGAGTCGGATAATAAAAGGGCTTAATTTCTATATTTAATATCACATTGCATAAAGTTCCATTTAACTTTAACACTATAGAACAAAATTGAAATGTGGATAATAAAATCCATTAAATTGGGGAATATTGTAATATATCCCTTTTTCCATGGTTGAGGCACAATCATAATAATGTGCCATCAGCCGTTACATATTGATAACAATATTATAAATATCGAATGCGCCTAATATTCCATGAGCAATAGATTTTTCCCAAACAGGAGAATTTTGAATGTCAAAATTGTCTGATGGATTGCCCATACATAAATGTGATTATGAATTGTGTAAAATAAAATATTCACGCGTCAAAACACCTTTTTTTACGGATCGATGATCGTCTTTTCGCAGAGCAATAGAGGATTTTCATCAGCATAAGTCTCCCCTTCACAATGAAAGGGATTTCCCTTCGCCAAAAAAAAACCCCGTCGTGAAATTATCAACTTAAGGATTATTTGAGAATTTTTATCTTTTGTGAAAACTTTTCATCTTTTTAAAGAATGTTTCAAACATTATTTGAAATTAATATTTAGAAGAATATTTAAAAGAATATTTAAAAGAATATTTAAAAGGATGATTAAAAGGATGATTAAAAAAATATTTAATATTGAATATTTAATATTGCATATTTAAAATTTTAAAAGATTATTTAGAAAAATATTTATTTGGATGTTTAAACATTTAAAAGTTTAATTAAAAAAATATTTAATGATGGAATATTTAAAATTTTAAAAGATTATTAATATTAGACGATGTGCGTTATTCGAAAAAGGAAATATTAAAACTATTGTTTAAAATAGAAAATAATTGTAGAATTTAGAGTAAAAGGAGAATTTTTAATTTGTTTCACAATGGAATTGTGCGATTAATTCAACACGCCAGGAGACAAATAAAATGTCGCACAATTTTTTTTTTTTTTTTTATCGTCTGTCAGAATCAAAGGATAGGGTGGAAATACGTATATATAAAGGCTAAATGCATTTTCTATAGAGACGCAGTTACCTACAGAATTTCCATGGAACCGTCCGGCTTTGGATGGTCCCCCACTTATGGGGTTTGCGCGTTGATATTGCAATAGAAGCTGTATCGATCGGACCTCGACACCAGACTGGCTGTTGTCAGGGGGTTGATAACGATATGGACGCTTGTGTGCACTATACCTATATCTTTTATATATATATAAATGCATTTATATATATATATATATATTTGTGTCTGTGTATGTCTGGAGGCACTCAAGTGCACCTATATGTATACACAAAATCGTCCAGTCTGTTCTGAGTTTTCTGCAGCATTTCAATATATATTCAAAGCCCACGAAAAGTCTTCTATTCAAAGAAAAAGATTTTTGGATTTAGATCCTAGAGATAAATTCAGTAAAAAGAAATTTCATATATTGACAGGAAAATTTCTTTTCTGATAACATCTCAAATTATCCTTTCAAAGCGAGAATATTTTATGGTAGTAAATTTTCTATTATAGAATTCTCATTTAAAAAGTGAAAAAAAAACCATTTTCTTTGTCATATTGCGTTTATTTTATAAGTACAAAAAAATTTTTTTGATTTTATAATTTTAATTTTATTATACAGAACAAACAAGGGAGTGTTGAAAAAAATTCTATTTTAGTCATTTGAATCGAATACTGGTGCCATATGGATAGCGCGTATTTGAGGTGTAATTAGGAGTAAGAATAAAATTTTTAAAAAAGTAGGGGAAAAAAACTAAGAAAGAACGGAGGAAAAAGCACTTGGTGGATCAAATGGAGAGAAAAAATGCGAACAAGTGTCGATGAGGGTCTAAAAAGAACAGCTGGTATCGTCTTTTAATAGTAAAATGTTAAAAGAAAATTCGAAATCCACCTTATACGGAAGGGGATTTACATGTGAATTCCCACGAACATTCGTAACGTTTCTCCCCACAAGATTTTTTTTTCCTTCAGTATCCTGGGAAGGAAGGAAGGAAGGATCGAATCCCCTTAGGACGGAAGGGATCGAATGAAGGGAAGCCATTTCGACTACTGGTAGAAACGCACCCCCTCTGTGTAGATACTGCATTCAACTCCAGTAATATTCACCAGCATGGAAATTTTCTCAAAAGAAAATATAAAATATCAATGTCGCCAGTGTATGCATATTAAAAAAATTCATCACCATCGACCAAAATTGAAAATTTGAAATGTGAAATTGAAAAAAATTTTAAAATCCACGAGATTGTGGATTATTTCTAATTTTAGAAAAATTCCACCAGAAATTGTCAAGTGTTTTATGAGAACAGTTTTTTTCTACATTAAATCACCGAGAAGGGACAGTTTAATGAGAGGAAATATTCTTTTTTGCTTCATTATTTCGAGCGACATAATCTGTAAATGAAGCTCGAGTGAGGTCATTCTCAAAGTGGAGAGACACATTGGTCAAGAATATAAAAAAAAAGGAAGCGAAGGTGCCGACGTTTAAATGCAGGTCAAGAGATATTAAGTATTTGAGACAACAACCTGAACATCTCATCTCATCTCTTTTGCTCTCATTGGATACACCAGGAGTGCCCAAGAACTTTCCCAGTTTACGCGGGGTCAATGGTTCCCAGTGGCTCTCAACCATAACAACGATATATATATATACTGAATTACACTATTGCTAATTAGTAACGCCTCCTCTCTTTTCGCAAAACTTTCATCCGATTTCATTCCATAGAAAAAAGAAAACAACCATACTTTGCTATTAGTTTGCCCATGTATGGTAAAATACTATCTGCGGTAATAAATTAATCAGTGCATGAATTATTTTTTTTTAATTTAATCTCATCGTTAATAAACTGCTAAATTAGCCCTAGATTTATTATATACTAGGTATTCATTTTTTTTTATATATTAAATTAAATTACATACGATAACTGAATTTTTGCATATAATTAATAACAGTTCCGGGAAGGGGGAGTTCTTGTATGATCGTTTTTGTTAGATCAAGCGTGATTGATTCAATAATAGAGGAAAAAACCTCAACAAAGGGACATTTTCTTCTTGTTTTTCTCGTCATATTGAATCAATCACTGATTCTATCTTGACTGATTACAGTTTTTTTTTTACTCTCATCACAGTCTAATTAGTTTAAAGCGCTTCCTTAGTATGTGCGCATCACATCAAGTGCGCGATTTCGCAGAATAAAGAAATTCTATATTCCTGACCTCATTTTTTCTTTTGATGAAGTGGAATAAAATCTTAAATTAATAAACTGCTTTGCAGTACAATAATTCTTTTGATTCTTGAGAAAATCGATTCTGCACTATCAGTGCGCAAAATATCTTCAGAAGGAAACATAAATCTGTACGTTATGTATTCAAATTGTATGGATTTAGGACAGTGGTGATGAGAAAAAAAATTACTTATTATTTTTTTTTGAAGAAAATAGGTACAATGGAAATTTAGAATAGAGATAAGAATCGTAAAATGTTGGGGAGGGAGAGAAAAGTAGTTAAAGAGTGCTGGGGGGAAAAAAGAAAACTCCTGATTACAGTCACGTTGTTGTTGAATTGACCTTTAGCCTCACAGACAATTAAATCATCTTCTCGGCTCATTCAGTCATTGACTTACTCAATCAACCATAGGCACGAATATATTTCTTCTAAATAGCGAGTGGGCCGAATTGCTCTTTCTGACTTCATGAAAGGTGGGCGAAAGATAATGACATATCCTATATAACCAGTGCAGAAAACTCGTATCATCTCTAAAACTTCCGGCGACTCGAGTCATCGTTCAAGGTCGAAACAATTAAAACGCCCCAACACATTCGCCAACTTAAAAATTGGAAATATTTACAGAAAATGTTAATTTTTACAAAAGCAAAAAAAAAGTCATGGAATTAATTCCCAATGACTGAATTTTGTATTCAATGTAAGTAAAATTTAAGAACTTTGACATTTTTAGTTGACGGAAAATTTTAAGAATTCATCCAAGAGATGGATATAGTGACAAAACAAATGTTTGCCAATTTTAACCGCAAGAAGGGCTTCACTGTTGTAACATTTGTTCCATTAAAGTCGAGAGACTCGCAACACACTCCCTTGGGGGGATATCCAATCCTTGAATTATGGGGTTGTGGAAAAAAAAACCCCTTTGTAAAAAAGTTACCTCTTAAAGTGTGTCGAAAAGGCAAAATTTATATTCAAATTCCATCCATTTAGAATTTAGAAACATGAGTAAAAAAATTAAGAACGTTCAAATGAACAAAATCCTTTTTCGATACAAATATTTAAAATAATGACTAAACTTCAATTAAAAGTAAAAACGTGAATTAAAATTTAAGAAAGTTTGTAATTTATTTTTTGATATTAGCTATTTGATATTAGTTAAGCAACATTGCTATTATAAAATTGCGGAATTTGGAGAAGAAATAAACAAATTTCGTTCATTTGAACGTTCAGAACTATATGGAAACATTTATAAACTGAAAAATTCGATTTTTTTAATCAGAAAAAAAAGAACTTCTCTTCTAATTCTAAATAAATAAGAAAAAAAAAATTAGTAATATTTCCAACTAATCGTTAATATCCAATAAAAATAAAAATTTCTATAAAGTTCGCCTTGAAATTTGAAACCAAAATAAAAAACTATATCCCAACATTTGTTCCATTATAAATGAGAGCATTTGCGCTAGGACAAGTACTCCTGTGGGTAATAGAGCGTTCGCGAGGGGTTGTGGCAATGAGCTTTTGAAAAAGGCCAGTGCTCCAAGCTCAATATAAACCGCAACAGGGCAACAACTACATTTCTCATCTCTCTCTCGGCCAAACAAAATATTTGAACTTGCCCGTTGCACTTCAATGCCGACAAATATTTTCCAATAGCCAACATTTTCCGATTAACACATCGCGATGGGAGAATATTCGCCAAATTAAATTCTCAAACTAATTTAATACATATTTATAATAAAAGCAAGCATATTTATAATAAAAGCAAAATATATAATATTTTTGCGAGGGGAAAAATTAATAATCAATTAAATGCAGGAGGTGGAATGATGGATAAATAGAATATGTGATAAATGAAAATTATAATCTGGAATAAAATGGAAGAAAAAAAGGAAATTATCTGCAAAGTGATGAGCCATAATCAGTGTTGGAGAGACATCTGGAGAGTTTATTTGTATCGAATGAAGATTGGATTCTGGGTGTGTGTTGTTTAAGAGCGTCCTCCTTCGAACACGATTCCTTGAGTGTCGACAGATGTCCAACAGAGTTACTATCACTTATTTGTCTCTATCAAACTGTTACAAGAGATAACTGAAGAGGAAACCGGTTATTCATACAATCGGTATTGATGAAAGACGATCATCAATTTTTGAGAGTGATAAAAGTCGTATTAATTCCTTCTCTAATTTCTCCAACCTGTTCAATAAAATTCAATAATTCCTTATTCGCTTAAAAAGTTAAAACTCGTTTTAAGAAACAAATTGTTTGTTTTTCTTAAAGTTACAAGAATCAACAATAATTTATTTTTCATGTTCCATAGCCATAGTCACCGTCGTCGAGGCTCGACGCACGTGCTGACTATGGGGTGTTCACAGACCTTGTTTCCTGAATTTCTATATAGTTAAAAATGCGTAAAGATAATCCCCACCAGGAGTGTGCTCATTAGAAACTGAGTGAAACCAGAAGGTCATGAAAAAAGGGATTTTTCTTTCTGGCCAACAGGGATAGAAAAAATTTTTTTTTTCATAGAAATAACGTTTCGAGTATTGCGACGCCTCAGGTACTTCTTACCCTCTCGACATCGTCTTCCGGTCGTCGTCGTCGGCACATTCTAGTTCGTTTCCGCTCTCAATACCCCTCCATTTTCCGTTTCATTCAAAAACAAAATCGTCAGAACCATCTGTTCATTGCGGAATCAGAAAAAAGGTACAACACACTCAAAATAATTTATTTTCCTCTATTTCTAATAGAAATAATAATTTATCACTGCTGAATAATTTCTATAAATAATATTTATTGTTAGGACAAATGCAATCTTTCAATTTGTGAATAAATGAATTTTTTAAAATTAAAATTCATTCGAGGGAGTCAAAATTCAACAAGTGTAAAAAGAGAAGCAGAAAAAAAATAATCATACGATAAAAATCACTTCCAGGAAATGTGTGCAAGTGCGTCGTGATGAACATAAATACCATACACACTTGGCAGATATGATAAGTACATTATCAAGGAATAAAAATAATAATAAATAAATATTAAATATTTCGTGAAGGCGTCAAGATTTAGAGGTGTCCTAAAGAGAATAATACTGGTTAATTGTTGTTAAATAATTCCTCCACCCCTTTGTTAATTATTCACGAAGGGGGGGGGGGTAAAAATTATAGAAAACTAAAAATTGCATATCACACTAATTCCCTACAGCAATGAATTCTAATCCTATCGAACAAAGAATAAAACAACTAGAAAAAAAATCATATAAATATACTTGCGATTTTTTATACACACACATATATATATAAATTTATATATATAAATTTATAAATACACCTTTAGTATTAATTCTTCTCGATTGTGCAATACGTAAAGATCAATTCAACAATATTTCAGTATAAACACTGACTTGGAATTGATCATTATGCAATTACTCCATAAGAGAAAAAAAAACGTATTTGAACTCGGTCGGGAAGTCCAGAGGTTCTGAATCACCGATATGTGTTGTGTGTGTATATATATATTGTATAATGCAAGTATAAACATAGTTGCAAACCTCAGCTGATAGGCAATACGGAACATGGAGAACCGGTTCGCGAAATGGCATGTGTGGGAACAAAGACAGGTTATACGCGATGTGACGTCATAGGCGTTTCGCGACGAGTCTATGGTGGGTGGTTAAGTGTGTGCGTTTGTGTTTTTGTCCGTATTTGTTGTATCCGTGTGAGGATGGTCAGTGATTGCCGATGAGAAAAGAGGCGAAGGTGCAATAGGCAAACATGCGCCCTTACGATCTCTTCCTCCGTTAAACCTACTGATTCAATTTTTCTTTTATTCAGTCACACAATGCCGACAGTTTTGAATTAATATATAAATTTTTCAAATCCAAACGGAGAAAACTATTCCACTGAATTAAGAAATTTTATCCCAAAAGTATAAAAACATCCTTTAATGGATCTTTATTTTAAATCTTTAAAAATTGACTTTCTTGTACAGTAGATTATTTGATGATTTTCGTTTCTCTTCTGAATGTTTTCTAGTACAATTCTTTTTTAATCGAAAACATTTTCTATATAGTCGTGTTTTTAAAATAAACCTTCTTCTTCTTCTTCTTCTTTTGCATCATTCGTAATAAATGAAAAGCAATTTCGAGGAACTTTACGTTTCACAAAACTACTTCTGATAGTTTCTGTGGGTTGCAATTTTGCTAAATTAGCTTAAGATGAGGGAAGAAGATGGAAATACCATACTTGTTGTGGGAATCCGTGACTGGGATTCTCTGATGACTGATTCATCCCGAGAAAAAGATGAGGTGGAAGAACGAGAGGCGTGAGACGAATGGAAAAACCCGTTCCACAGTCTTCTTGATACAAGAAAACAAATCGTGATCTCATTGGCGAATCCTTATATACTTTTT
Source organism: Leptopilina clavipes (assembly GCA_001855655.1). Taxonomy (NCBI): domain Eukaryota; kingdom Metazoa; phylum Arthropoda; class Insecta; order Hymenoptera; family Figitidae; genus Leptopilina; species Leptopilina clavipes. The sequence goes on from JUFY01014936.1 coordinate 27,360, forward strand.
CCATATCGTCAAAGAGGTTTCAACGATGACTTTTAAGAAATCTCTTCCCTGGAAATCGTTTCACTTTCAATCCAAGGAAAATTAAAAAAAAAGGAGAAAATTTTAATCCAATACAACAAAAATGCAATAAAAAAAACATAAAAATAGTTTTTCGCTAATTTGTCCAATTAAATCAGTTTTCTAGCAAAAGAATTTCAACCGCAAAAATCTCAAAACGAAAACAAGAGAAATATTTCATTAATTAAACATCGAGAAAGACTGGAATTACTAATGAAATTGAGAGGACGAACCTTTTGAAAAATATTCAGTGTTAGAGTCTCGAGACATGCCTACTAATTTTTGGTACCTACGTAGCTATATATATATATATAAATGTCCGCACAGGTAAAAACATATGTGTTCCGGATGGTCCGGAATTCCCGGAAAAGTTACCGAGAAAAAAATTTATAAAGGCAAAAGGGACATTCTTTTTGGGATGAGAATCTCTGACTGAAAATGGGTCTCAGGTACACACGAATTTGAAAAATTAAAAGGTGAATTCGTCAGCTGTTTTGTCTGGCGCAACAAATCTTGTTACTTCAAGAAGGGTGCCAAAAGGAAGTGGGGGTTGAAAAGTAGGAGGGTAACTTTCGAACCAGCTGTTCCCTTTTTTTTCCAAAGAATAGACTCGAAATCGACACAAGAACTCACAAACTTTTCAAAGTAAAATAAAATTTTCGAAAAAAAAAAATTCGAAACCAAATGGAGATAGTATTTTTATAATTTTATTGATTATAATTATGAATTAAAATTAATTATAATAATTACAAGTATGAAAAGACTATAATTATACAAAATTATAACTTGATAGAAATTATACTTATAAAAATAATTGTAATTATAGTAATAGTAATGATAATAGTAATTGTAATGATAATAGTAATTAAACAACAACTAGAATGAAAATTGTAATAATTATATAAAATTGTAAAAAATAATTATAAATTGCAGTTGAATTAAAATACTTTTCTTCTTTCAATTTTGAAGAAAGAGACAAGTTTTCAGAGAGGATTGCATTTTTTTTTCGAAATCAAGAGAAGACAGCCAATTTAAAGATAAGGCAAACGCGACGAGTGAACTAAAAAACAACACAGTGAGTACTGTTTTCTGAATGGATGCTTTTAGATGAGTGAACCGTGGATCTCCCACAAAGTAAACTATAACAGTAATGGACTCAGCGTTGGTCGTCTCTCATAAGTCGCAATCTCTCTTTCTCTCTCTCTCGGGTAAGAGAGAAAAACCCGTTGCTTCTTAAATACGAAAGAGAAAATTCTTCGTCATTTCATAGCCCTTTGACCTTCCATTTCGAATATAACGGAACAAAAACGATTCACTTTGGACTACATTTATTTTGACTAGAAAATTTATTATCAAAAGTTCTTATATCAAAATTTCTAATCTCGTACTTGCAACTTTTAATTTTATTTTCAAAAAATCTAATTTCAAAATTTCCATAAATTTCATTGAATGTCTCCTGCTCGTTTGAATCAATTTTAGAATTTGCTTTTTAGAATAAAAGGAAGACTGCAATTATTTTGTCAAGTAACGGACTTTCATGAATGAAAGAAAAAAAACAAAAACTCTCAAGGAAATGGGATGGTAACTGAAAGACAATGACTAGGGATGAAGACAATAGTAATAATGATAATAATAGTGGTAATAATAATAATAATAATAATAATAATAATAATAATAATAATAGTAAAAATAGTGATGATTATAATAAAAATAGTGATATTACTAAAAGTGATAATGATAAAGGATAATAAAAAGGGTTGTCTGACAAAAGTATCAAATGAACGGCAAAAATACACAAAAGGGAAGAAACAGAAACTCGTGCCAAAGTCCGCAATGAGAGTAAATCATGTATTGAAGCAAAAGTCGGTCAATTTGAGAGTTTTCAAAGTTTTCTAGAGCTTGAATATTTACGTGTAACCTAAAAAACTTCGAATCTAGAACATTTTTCAAGGGATGCTGCAAATGAGAGAGAAAAGGAGATATTTCAAAGATACCGTACTGTTTACTGATTAAAAAGTCACGAGATCTATTTTTTTCTCTCTTGTTTTTTATGACGCTTTTTTTAATGAGACTACTATTTTTGATACAATAGAAAAAATTAATGAATATGTAATTTAAAAAAGCAAAAAAGTAACAAAGTTGAATAAAAACAAATGATTTTGGAAAAATTCTTCTCTTTGCAAGAAAAGGGAAAATTAATATAAGTTAGAATTTGCTTCTTGAAGCGAAATAACAAACGAAGGAAAAAATATCTGTAAAGGTTACGAATATAATTCTAGTCATGCGTGTATATGGAAACTTTATCCATTATCCGTATGTAAAAGTCAGTCAAGTATGTATTCTCAGCATGCAATTGGAACGTTGTTACGTGAATTGTTATGTTGTATCATAAAAGGAAAAAAAATCCCGTCTCGATTTATTATAACCGAGCATGTGAAAATGGTTTCGAATTACTGAACTTGAGCGAAAACGCTCTCTAAAATTTTTGTTTTAAGCTATCATACACTGATGCAAGATCCTTTTCTTTGATGCTTATTTCGACTGTTGTTAAAATTAGTTTGACAATCATCAACTTGTTGTTTGGTACAACTACAAAGTTAAGTAAATCAAGATACAATAATTTCACACTCTAGAATTTAATTGAACTACCGGATCAAAGAAGGGCACACAATACATTTGAATTACATTGGTTATGTGCCCTTCTTTGATCCGGCAGTTATTCAGCTCTAAAGTGAATTGAACTACCATAAAGAGAGAACGCATCATAAATTATGATGAAAATAACAAAACAAAAATTATCGCCTCACCTAAACCCATTTTTCGTTTTAGTTTCTTGAGCACCCTCATTTTGCTGCGCAACGGTGCCAAAATTTTGGTATCACTAGTATTCTGATGTGGTTCAACTTGATGTTTCGTTTGCTGATGAGAATGATGATTTTGATGCTGTGGCTGATGTGAATGATGATGCTGATGATGATGATGCGTGTGATGCAATGAAACACTTGTACTTGCATTTGCTGCGTGTCCACAGCAATGACAGGGGTGGCTTTTACTGCCAGCACCCTTAACCGCGCACTCTCCGGACACCCCCATAAATGCAGCCTTTTCTTTTCCAAAAATTTCAAAAAACACTCCCTTTTCAATCACAATTACACTGTTTTGTTTTCGTTTCAAAACCCCCCTTTTTTTCAAATTGGCAATCGATATTCCAAGTTCACTGCTCCTTGAGAGTTTCACACGTATTTATATATTATAAATAAAAAAAAAAAACTGATGACTAGAAATAAATCTAAGCACGCCGGTTCTCCATGATAATGGAGCACGTGATTCACAAAGAACTCTGAAGGATTCAAAACTGATTGGAACTGGTTCCCAGAGTGTGTGCGTACGAGTTGAGAAAGGATGGAATTGAACCTAACCTGAACGACGTCGCGTGTTAATGTTAACTGAGAGAAAGGCGGACGCAGCCACGTGCTGCTGAACAGCTGAATGCTCTTAGAGCGTCCAGGGTCGACTGACGAGTTTACAGACGGGAGCTTGGGGTATCGCTGAGCCGCGCGCGAGCCAACGGCCAATGAAAACGTGAGGATTCCCACTCTTGAACGATGAAACGTCAGGATCAGCAAGAGAGGAAAAGGGAAGATCGGCACCTGGTGGACAGCTGCCCTTTACCTGAAACGCACCGGGCTACCCTGCTCGATAGGGAGGTCAGGCGCCCTCGTCCTCACCAGTGATATTTCGCATTGCTGGGTGCTTCTTTCATGAGATTCACTGACACGTCACCCAATCACCATGCAAATTTCAGTTTTTTTCTACCTGAAACTACATTCAACCGTTGTACCAGCAGGTTCTTGATTTAATGTAGCTTCAAATTCTACCAATGATTGCTAATTATTCGAGTACTGATCACTGACTCAAGAATTGATCGTTAACTCCAAGTCTGATGACGGACTCAAAAATTAACTGATTGTTGAGTCGATAATTGATGATTACATCAAGTACTAATCACTCACTCAAAAATAAACTGATAGTTGAGTCAATAATTGATTTTTACGACAAATGCGGATCAGTGACTCAAAAATCAACTGATAAATGAGTCAAGAATTGATATTACTCCAAGAATTGATCGTTATTTTAAATACTGATCACTGATTCACGAATAAACTGATCGATGAGTCAGGGATTGATCATTACTTGAAATACTGATCAATGATTCAAAAATCAACGGATAGTTGAGTCAATAATTGATTTTTACGTCAAATACTGATCAGTGACTCAAAAATCAACTGATAAATGAGTCAAGAATTGATATTACTCCAAGAATTGGTCGTTATTTTAAATACTGATCAATGATTCAAGAATAAACTGATCGATGAGTCAGGAATTGATCATTATTTGAAATACTGATCACTGATTCAAAAATCAACTGATAAATGTGTCAAGAATTGATTTTTACGTCAAATACTGATCAGTGACTCAAAAATCAACTGATAAATGAGCCAAAGATTGATTATTACTCCAAGAATTGGTCATTATTTTAAATACTGATCACTGATTTAAGAATAAACTGATAGCTGAATCAAGAATTGATCATTATTTGAAATACTGATCACTGATTAAATAATAAACTGATAGCTGAGTCAAGAATTGATTTGTACGTCAAATGCTGATCGGTGACTCAATAATCAACTGATAAATGAGTCAAGAATTGATATTACTCCAAGAATTGGTCGTTATTTTAAATACTGATCACTGATTCAAGAATAAACTGATAGCTGAATCAAGAATTTATTACTAATTCAAGAACTAATCAGTGACTCAAAAATCAATTGATAAATGAGTTCACAATTAATTATTACTCCAAGAATCGTTCGTTCTTTTATAAATACTGATCACTGATTCAAAAATCAACTGTCAAATGAGTCAAGAATTGATTTTTACGTCAAACGCTGATCAGTGATTCAAAAATTGATCACTGATTACTATTTCAAGTATACATTTTTTTTCTCTGAATCTATTAATCATTGACTTAAGTATACTGATCCGGGACTCAAGAATTGATCATTAGTTCAAAAATAGATCACTGATTGATAAACGATTGATAAACGATTGATAAACGATCATTTTAACGATCGATCTATTTTTAATAGATCGAACAATTATTGAATCAATTATTAAATTACATCAGTAAATATTGAATAATCAGGAAAATAATTATCCCGCTATAATCATAAATAGAGTAATTTCGCAAATAGAAAAATCGCAAACAATAATTTGTTGATTCAATATCATAATCGCAGTGATGAACACTGTCTTAGAACAACTGTGTATTTGATCAGAAAATAAATCTTGTAAATTGAGGAACAAATTATTCAATTGAGGAACCTTCGATCAAAGAGAATTTCTGGGATCAAACAGCATTTATTCGATCAATATAGAAATTTTTTCAATCAAGAGAACTTTCTTGGATGAGAAAACACTTTTAAAGATCAAAGAAATATAATGAAGGAGCAATTCTCGGAACCGCGTGAAACGCTATAAGAAAAGAAAACTAAAACACCTAAACTAACTCACTGGAAAAAAAATTTCATAATTGCAGAAAAACATATCAGAATTGTAAATAAATGATTGTAGATTGCAAATTTATATTTAATAAAATTTATATTATTTAGAATAATGGGAACTGCGCACTGTTTTACAATTTATTCGCAAAAAGTGCGAATAATAACAATAATTAAAAAAAAAGGAAAAAATCGTGATGTGATGGTAAAAAACACATGAGGTGAAGTCAGTACTTCTTTAATGCAAGGCCAGTGCACGATGTACTTATATCAGATAATGGCGAATAAATATAAGCAAGTAGATGAGGTCTTTGCACACGTGCAGTTTTCTTATGTATACAGCATATATAGGAGGTAAATGAGAAGGGTCTATACTTGAAACGATTTTACCTGCGATGTAAAATTGTATAAACTAAACCCATATTCAACAATACATTACAAAAAAAAGGTATAGAAAAAAATTTAGAAATGAAAAAGTATCTAAAATCGAAAACAAGGTAAAAAAAGACAGTAGAAAAAATTCATTATCCTAATGTCCATTTGATCATTATTCTTTCTTTAATGGGCTAAATTTCACTTCAGTCTCATTAACTGAAGAAACTTTTTTCAATTGAATATCTTGACACAGTTTATATATATAATCTATAGATAATGTGTCCCTTTTTGTATTTCCTGAAACGATGTATGTATTGCATTTACAATAGAAAGTTTATTTTCTATTTTATTTATCTCTGTAATTATTGTATCTTTCTAAATCGGAATTAAAGTAATAGGAAATGTAATAAGATGATGAAAAAAGTGTATAGAGAAGAAACTATATAGTTGAGAAGAAGAAATATTCACTTCTTTTTCGACGTGACGAGGACTTTTTTTCCAAACATAAAATTTCAGATCGACTCTCTCGTAAATATATATATGGGGAAATCTCACGAGCTGGGCACTTTTTGTTTTAAAAAATTTTTTTTTTCAATTTAGTGGCACATTTTTTTCTACCATAAATTATTATTTTTTGATCAAATAGAAGTACATTTTAACCCGCGTAATTCATATTTTTTAATTGCTACTTGATTTAAACCATATTTTTCATATTTGTGGTTATGTGTGCAGGTAAAACGTACTTTTAATAGAAAATGGTTTCAGATAAAGTTTCTAACTCTACTTCCCTTGTTTTTAAGCGTAAAAACATGATCACAATCAAAATAAAATTTTATTGTAAAGAAGTAAATGGGTCTTATTTTAAGATATAACATTTTTAATACAGTTCCTGATGAATTTCAGAATATATTCTGATGAATCAAAGTTGATTATTAGCGCTCTTGATTTGCTGAATTGATGACAATTTTTTCATAAAGTCAACTGCTCTTTGCTGAATTTAAGATTTTTATAAATTAAAGCTCAAGAAGATCTGAATTTCATGTAAATTAATTTCATTAAATTAAATTCTGTAAATTATGACTTATGGACATCTTATTTTTACACAATGTTCCGTTTACATTAAAATCATCTTGATTTTTAAGACTGATTTAATTTA
>JUFY01014947.1:0-16643 GCA_001855655.1 Leptopilina clavipes
ATAATAATAATAATAATGATAATAATAATAATAATATAATAATAATAATAGTAATAATAATAATAATAATAATAATAATAATAATATAATAATAATAATAATATAATAATAATAATAATAATAATATAATAATAATAATAATATAATAATAAATTAATAAAAATAGTAACAAATAAATAAATGAATAATAAATGCGTTGATAATAGCAATATTAAGAAATAAATGATAAAAATAAGAATAATTGTCAATTCATACAGTGAGACCTGTCTTTTAGTCACTGCTCCAGTGTAGACGATTATAATGGGCCACGTGGCCTTTCGCAGAAACAACCCCATGCCGGGAAACACACGCCCTGAGGTTTTATATACATACCCGGGAATCACAGTCACATTTCCAACTCATTTATTGTTCCTTCCAGTGTCAATTAAATGAACCCCCCCCCCCCCCCCCCTCCTTTTGCCTGTGCCCATTATCCCTTTACCAAGAAAACAGGATCAGATTTTTTATTCTCAGGCTTTGCTTTTAAAAAAGTCTATATCATTATACTGTCGACTTTTGTTTCCCCCCTCTTTTTTTCTATAAATTCAAATGTTTTGTTTCTTTGTTTTACAATTTTTTTCTTTTAATTTAATTTTATTCTTTTAAAATTAATATCGCTTTCAACTGGTCGAGGAGAAATTAGGTCAAATAAGAATTAGAATATCATTGAAAAATTAGGTCAAATAAGAATTGGAATATAACTGGAAAATTAGGTCAAATAAGAATTGGAATATAACTGAAAAATTAGGTCAAATAAGAATTGGAATATAACTGGAAAATTAGGTCAAATAAGAATTGGAATATAACTGGAAAATTAGGTCAAATAAGAATTGGAATATAACTGGAAAATTAGGTCAAATAAGAATTGGAATATAACGGAAAAATTAGGTCAACGAAGAATTGGAATATAATTGGAAAATTAGGTCAACGAAGAATTAGATAAACTGAAAACTTAATTCAAATAAGAATTAAAGGTCAAATTAGAATAAAAATATAACTGAAAAATTAGGTCAAAGAGAAATTCAAATATCTGAACATTAGGTCAAGTAAGTATTTAGGTAGAATCAGTTAGTAGACTCAGGTCAAGTAAAGAGGTCAGGTCAATTAAAATTAAGTTATAGATCGTGAATTAGGTCAAAGAGAAATTCAAATATCTGAACATTAGGTCAAGTAAGTATTTAGGTAGAATCAGTTAGTAGACTCAGGTCAAATAAAGAGTAGAGGTCAATTAAAATTAAGTTATAGATAATTATCATGTCAAATGAGAATTAGAACAAATTTAATTATAGGTCAAACGGGTATATTTTGTCGAATGAAACTTAGGTCAAATAAAATTATTGTAATTGGAAAATAAAATACTTGTATGTATTCATGAAAAATTAAATTTACAAATATATATATAGATATGTGATGGTTGCACCCTTATATCTGTTAAAATAACATATGTACCGGACTCGACAAATAATACGAATATTACCCATAATCTGATGCGCTTAAAGGGAATCAATGTATATAGTGGGAGTGTAAATGAAGATCATCCGTTAACATAACACTCGACAGAATGCGTGCGCAATAAAAATATTAATCAAAAGCAGAAATAGCAAAAATTTGTTTTACTCCTGGATTCATCTCTATATATATAATTTAAGAAAAAATTTGTCCCTTTAGAAAGATTTGTTTATATAAACATATGGCTATTTTTGGTGTATAAGTAGTGTAAGTAAAATTTCATCAGACAGAATGGATAGATTTCTTTTAATTTATTTTCATCAGTAGTTATAGTCAGTTTTAGTCAGACTTGTCAAATTCTGTTAAAAAATTAATTTCTTTTTTATCAGTAGTAACAGTCAGTTTTAGTCAGACTTGTGAAATTCAGTGGAAATTTTTTTATTTCTTTTTTATCAGTAGTAATAGTCAATTTTAGTCAGACTTGTCAAATTTGAAGATATTTTCTTTTAAAAAATTTATTTTATTTTTCATCAGTAGTAACAATCCGTTTAAGTCAGACTTGTCAAATTCTGTTAAAAAATTAATTTCTTTTTTATCAGTAGTAACAGTCACTTATAGTCAGACTTGTCAAATTCAGTTGCAATTTTTTTATTTCCTTTATCAGTAGTAACAGTCACTTATAGTCAGACTTGTCAAATTCTGTTAAAAAATTAATTTCTTTTTTATCAGTAGAAATAGTCAGTTTTAGTCAGACTTGTAAAATTCTGTTAAAAAATTAATTTCTTTTTTATCAGTAGAAATAGTCAGTTTTAGTCAGACTTGTCAAATTCAGTTGCAATTTTTTTATTTCTTTTTATCAGTAGTAACAGTCAATTTTAGTCTGACTTGTCAAATTCATTTAAAAATTTGTATTTCTTTTTATCAGTAGTAACAGTCAGTATTAGTCATACTTGGCAAATTCAGTTGCAATTTTTTTTTTCTTTTTATCAGTAGTAACAGTCAATTTTAGTCAGACTTGTCAAATTTCAAGATATTTTCTTTTAAAAAATTTATTTTATTTTTCATCAGTAGTAACAGTCAGTTTTATTCAGTCTTGTCCAATTTTAAGATATTTTCTTTTAAAAAATTTATTTTATTTTTTTTAGTAGTAACAATCCGTTTTAGTCAGACTTGTCATACTTTAAGAAATATTTCCTGATAAAAAATAAAGTTCTATACATAGGGAAAGATTAAATATCTTATCTAAATTTGTTTTATCAGTAGTGAAAGTATGTTTTAGTCAGACTAAATAAATTGAAATTAGTGAGGGTGAGAATTGTTTATTACTAATTGTACTTTTAAGTGTCAGTGGAAAAAGTGATTTTAATCAGACAGTTCTTTTTAAATTTTTCAATTTTTATTACTAGAAAAATTAGATGTTTCAATTCTGAAATTTTATCAGTAGAAAAAGGAAGTTATCGTCAGACAACAGTTTTAATTCGTGAATTTTATCAGTAGAAAAAGTCAATTACAATCATACAGCAGTGTTTAAATTCTCAAATTGTTTCAGTAGAAAATGTCAGTTACAGTCAGACAGATCTGTTTTAATTTTCAAAATTTTCCTCAGTAGAAAATGTAAGTTACAGTCAGACAGGACTGTATATAGTTTCTTGTTCAAGTATACAGTATAAATGTCAAAATTTAGTCTCTGACAGAACGATAAATATAGTATTTTTTGTTAGGAAACGATTGCTTAAATTCCTTAATTTTTTTCCCAGTAGAAAAAGTCACTTTTAGTCAGACAGAATGATATATGGTTTATTTTGTCTGTTAAATCTGAACTCAAGGCGCAAATACTGTTCAATTTTGTCACATTTTTCATCAGTAGAAAAAGCCAATTACAGTCAGACGGTCCTTTAAATTCTTATGTTTCATCAGTAGAAAATTCCAGCTTTAGTCAGACATTATTTTTTCTGCCTCTGAGGTCCGGCATTAAAGTAAATGCTGAATTTACAGTCAAAGAGTGTTTTTATTCTAGAATGTTTATCAGTAGAAAAAGTCAGTGACAGTCAGACAGTTTTTTTCGCCCCAGTTGTAAAAGTAAAAATTCCAGTCAGGCGGAACATTTATCAGTTCCTAAAAGTACCCATATGTCAAATTTGCTTTTATCAAACTATGGTTTCAGTTTCAGGTATATATAAAATATTAGGATCATAAGTAGTGAAAGTCAGTCTTTGATCAGACGTGTTATTCTACTATGAAAAAAAATGGGCCACAAAAAAAAAAGCAAAAACGCAAAAGAATTAAAAAATATTGATCGAATTGGAGTAATATGAGTTACAAATATATATGCCTATTTGTTTCGGCGATTTAAATTTTGTACGCGCAATAAAATGGGATATCTAGTCTGATTATATAAATAATATAAATATAATAATATAAATAATATATGTGCACAATGACACATATATATATTTTTGTACATTTGAAAAAGGGGGCGTGTTCATGTGGTGAATTTGTTTCTCTGTAGAGGAAGGGGGATGAATGTGTGTGCGCAATCAAGGCGCAAGGGGTGCTTTAGTAGGATTCAACGTTACCAAGGTTACGGCACGTAACACCGCCCACAACCCCTAGTCTGTCTTGTCCGATGTATTTGTGCCCGATGATTTTATACCAATTACGAGCCTATCCTCTTCTCTTATACCTATATATACCATCAGCCTCCTACTCTTTCTCCATTTCTCCATCACCAACAATCACTGACATACCGTTTAGATAATCTAATGTATTTTCCTTCGCACACAGGACAAATTACATTACTCTTCGAAAGTTAAGCTTCCTCAATAAATCGGGCAAGATTTCTCTCTCTCTCTCTCTCTCTCTTTTTCTATATATATACTTAAAATATATATTAGAGGAATTTTTTATCATCATTAACGAACCGTTTCTGCAATTAGAATCTATTTTTATACTCACTCTGCAAAATAACATTGAATTAGACATTTAAAAAAAAAATTTATTTAATCACAAACTTGATTTTGTCCTTGATTTTATTGACAATTTTTTATTATTATGAGCATTTCTCACCATATTGACAGTGATAGAAAATAAAAAACGCATTCTTTACTATATAAATTATACCAAGAAGTTAAATTTATTGAACACTGAGTAAAAAAATTTGTTTTGAAACAACCAAATTTTGATTTAAGCAACCAAATAAATGACAGTTAAGTAAATATTTGTTTTGTTCCCACAAAAAATTTGCGGTAAACGACAAAATTCTTTCTTCGATCAAAAAATCTATGAAAGTGAATCGGAAATTTTTGTTTGGTTCCATATGGAAAATTTGGTAAACGAACAAATATTATTTCTTGGATCAAAAAATTTCTTCAAAAAAATTCTTGGATCAAACAAAATATTTGTTTGGTTCCATAAAAACTTTGGTTCAAACAACTAAATTCTTTTTTCGATGAAAAAATTTATTAAACTAAATCAAATGTTTGTATTTGGTACCATAAAAAATTTATGAAACTGAACCAAATGTTTGTTTGGTTCCATAAAAAATTTGCGGTAAACGACCAAATTCTTTCTTCGATCAAAAAATCTATGAAAGTGAATCGCAAATATTTTTTTGATTCCATTGAAAATTTGGTAAACGAACAAATATTATTTCTTGGATCAAAAAATTTATTAAACCGAACGAAATATTTGTTTGGTTCCATAAAAAATTTGGTTCAAAGAACCAAATTCTTTGTTCGATGAAAAAATTCATTAAACTAAAACAAATGTTTGTATTTGGTACCATAAAAAATTTATGAAACTGAACCAAATGTTTGTTTGGTTTCACAAAAAATTTGCGATAAACGACCAAATTCTTTCTTCGATCAAAAAATCTATGAAAGTGAATCGCAAATATTTTTTTGGTTCCATTGAAAATTTGGTAAACGAACAATTATTATTTCTTGGATCAAGAAAATTTATTAAACCGAACAAAATATTTGTTTGGTTTAATCAAAAATTTGATTCAAAGGACAAAATTCCGTCTTCGATGCGGAAAAATTCAGTAAACTGAACCAAATGTTTGTATTTAGTTTCCTAAAAAATTTGGTAAACGACCAAATTCTTTCTTCGAACAAAAAATTTATTAAATCGAACCAAATATTTATTTGGTTCTATAAAAAATTTGGTAAACACCAAATTCTTTCTTCGAACAAAAAATTTATTAAATCGAACGAAATATTTATTTGGTTCTATAAATAATTTGGTAAACCACCAAATTCTTTCTTTTATCAAAAATTCATTAAACAGAACCAAATGTTTGTTTGGTTTCTCTTTATTTAACAAGATTCTCGTAAATATTACAATTCTCTATAATTGTATATGAAAATATACTTAATCATAATTATTATAATTATTATTATATAATTATCTTTGGTTCAAGTGGAGTTTATATTACCAATAGAATATTTTTATACATATAATGTTGTACATTGAAAAAATGAAAATTAAATTTCTGAAATTAAATTTTTCTTTACTACCTACTGTGAAATATTAGTTCTGAGGAATGTCTGTATCTACGTTTCTTTTAAAAAACGATTACTTATCTATATAATGGTGATCATATTGCTCGCGTGAAATATTATCAATTTTACACTTAAAATTATAATTACATATAATCGTACAAGTCTTATTTTTAAGAAATTTTTTTTTTATTCAGAGAAAATTTTTCATTTTCTCTCAAAAATTAAACACATATAGGCAATTTTATATTTAAAGAAATTAACAAATCTTTAAATTAATTCCCTCTATTTACTACCATAATAAATTTATTTACTACCTTAGTTCGTTAATTCCAAATAAAAATTGGATTCAAAATTAGTAATTTAAATTATTTTTTTTTTAATAAAAAAAAGTTTTTAATTATAAAATTTTGAATTGTTTGGGCTAAAAATTTTTTAAGTTTTTATTCGCCTGACTAGTAGAAGTCTCAAATAATAATAAAAAAGAAGAAATTAATCAAAATTATATAGAAAATTTGAAATTAGATAATTTGTTATAAAAATTTTAATTTTTTACATAATGAGGAAAAATTTGGATTCTACTAAAAAAACAAAAAAAAATTAACTAAAGCAAGTTGTTTTTCAATTTCTAAATCGTAGTGACATCTTTGAATGGCAAGGAGAACTTTTCTCTATAAAAATATCGCTCGATAATCTCAATTATAAAATTATAAATATACTTGAAATCCTTAAAATAATTGACCAATTTTTCAAAAAAATAAAAAACCTTTTTTCAAAAATTAACAATATAATCACTTTTGTATTTATAATTATTGTTCCAAATTTTTTTCTTTTATAAAAAATCTTTCTTTTTTTCAATTTTGACCTATTTTTTTTTTTAGAATTTTGACCTATTTTCCTGCATATACATACCGCTGGTGTATTTATTTTTCGATGGAAATTCTTCACCAAAATGATCAGCACCACTGTACATAGAAAATCCCCTTCGCGCTAATTCTTCACCCGGAACAATTGTGGGATTTGTGTAACAAAAATCAGACATCATATTCACTTGCCTGCTCAATTGATTGGACCTGAAAAAAAATATAGGTACTTTAGTGTGAATTTAACAAATTTTTTTCTTTATTTCTTTCAAAGTTGTTAAACTTGAAATTAAAAATTTCTAGTGACACGAAAAAAATGTTCAGCAGAGAATATTTTTTTTATTGGGGAAATTTTTAGGTCTAATAGTAGGTCAAGGGCGGGGAAAAAAGAGTTCAAGTGAAATCGTCTTTCAAATATTTTTTTTTCTATACAAGTTTCATTTAATGATTAAGTCAATAAACATGGGTACACTTTTAAAGATATGAATTTACTCTCAATTTTACCTTTGCAATAAAGATACGTTATCAATGATGTCGTCACTTTATAAAGAATTATATTCAACTCGTATAAACGAATTTAGTAGGAGTTACAATTTTCCTTGCTTATCAAATAAGTATTTATATCGTTTTTTAATTTCTAGTCATTTTTAATTGTAAAATAAAACACAATTTTTTCCTTATTATTAAAAAAAACACATAAATTACCAAAACATATTAAAGATTTTAAAAATTTTAATAAAACCATTTTTAAGTTTTAATTAAAAAAAAATATTATTAAAAAAATAATGGCAACTGAATAACAAACCTGCTTGTATATTATTTTACTTACTCATCAACAGAGAGTCGTTTTACTTTAACAAGAAGAACAGTGACTATAATGAAAAGTATCAAAAATCCAATGGCTGCAATTCCACATGCAATGTAGAAATAAAGAGACAAATCCTCAAGCGTCTCCTGTAAAGAATTTTTATTTTTCTATTATTAATATGAATTTAATAACGTTTTAATCAATAACCTACGTAACAATTCTTTATCAATATATATAAATGTTTGTAACAAAAAATATATAGCAAAAAAAAAAAAAACACGTAATAAGAATTAGAAATTAAAAACCAGAATTTTTTTTTTCACTTTTAACAGAAACGTTATAAATTCAAGGGAAAAAACGATTACAATAATTTCTTGGTCATTTTTTTCCTACAGAAGAAATATGTATAACAAATATTATATTTCACCGAACATATAATTTATTAACGATAAAAATAACTAATGAGTAAAATTCAATGTCGATATTAATAGTAAGTATTGACTATTTATTTACGCACTAATTATTACACTAGTGTAAATTAAATCAAATTTTTATTATATTACTATTTATTGTTCTATAAATATTATTATTATTTCATTATTTTTATTATTTTATTATTATTACTATTTATTTATAACTATTATTATTTATTATTACTATTAATTATCATTATTAGGTATTATTATTATTATTATTATTATTATTATTATTATTATTATTATTATTATTATTATTATTATTATTATTATTACTATTGTTATTATTATCATCATTATTATTATTCCACTATTTGTTTTTTCTATTTACTTTATTTATATCTTTTATAAATTAAAAAAAAAACGTGCGTCATTTATAAATATTTTTTACTATTACAGAATTTTTTTCAAAGCGTGAATTAATTGTTTTTCATTTCTTTAAATATTGAAATCATTAATTAATTTCCCATTTATCACATATAAGGAATTCATGTCTCACATTTATGTAATTTGATGTTACTGAGAAATTTTTCAGACTTAATACTTATATTATAATAAACGTTTGGAATAGAAAAAAATATATTATTATAATGACAATATAATTGTATTTTAAATATTTTTTAATTTTATTGTCTTTCGTTTATTTTCTCTGGACAAATAAATAAATTCCTCCTTATTAAATAATTACATAAATGTTTAATTTTATTAAATTATTATTCTTTTTTTCTCTAAGTGAAATAATTTTATAATGAACGAAGATGAATTCTAAGATAACACAAATCTTTGCAAGTGAATAAATCGTCAATTTATTGTTCTAAGAGAAAAACAATGAAACGCATAATATGTTAATGCGCTTTATCAAAACTTGAATCAAAAATATATTCTTGCAAATTATCGAAACGAGTATTATTTTATACATTTGCAGTTTGTCACAGGAAAAATAAATTGAATTTTAATTATTAATATTTTATCTTAGAGAAAAACAAAAACTAAATTAATATTTTTAGAAATAAAACAAAACGGATTATTAATAATTAAAAATAAGAATAATTAATGATAGTGAATAACAATAATTAATGATAATAAATAACAATAAATAATAATAATGATTAATAATAACGAAATAATATAATATAAAATAATAAAAACAATACAAAATGTACAAAATAATTTTTTAAAAAACGTAAAGAAATTAACAAAAAAAAACTCACCATATCAGAGAATATTTATCAATTTCCAGTTTCCTTTGATTTCAAATTTTTTTTCAAATGATTAATTCAGAAATTATCATGATAAATCTTTGATTCAAAATATTTTGCAAATGATGATAATTTGTCAAACTTTTTCAATTAAATTTCTCCAATAACTCCAATCTTCACATAATTCTATAAATTGTCAATTGAAAATGATCTGAAAATTAAAAATTGTAAATAAAATATTTTACTTTACCAATAAAAAAAAATTTTTTTGAATGTAATTTTCGTTTTATTTGACAAACATTTTTTGATTTTTTTTGTAATAAAAATTTTTAATCAAAATTTTTTTTAATGAAATTCTAAATTTAAGATAATTTAAAAATAACAAAATAATTATAAAAATTCATTATTTCGACCTAATTTAGAAAAAAAAAAAGAATAAAACTCACTTTCAAGTTGAAGAGCACTTTAGGATAATATACACAGTACAGGTGGCTGATTTAGAGAATACTAAAGTGGAAAAGGTATATAAAATGTGTGTGAGGCAGCCAGCTAAGCAATTGTTGAATGCTGATAACTCCCCAGCCTTGGAGATGTGTAAGTGTGCATTTTTTAAATTGTATTTGTCTTTAATGCATCACATATACCAGTCTATAAGTTCTCATATTAAATCAAATACCTTGTATCTAATGAACATATAAATCATTAACAAATCACTATCTAATGGCAGATGTTTCACTATATATAAGATATAGTAATCGTCACATTTTATGTAAACATTTTCTTTTTTTTGCACAAGTTCTTAATTACTAGTTTCATTCACAATGAATGACGAAGTTTGAAAAAAAATGTACTCTATAAAACAAAAAAAAATGTTCAACACCCAGAAAAGAAAAACCACTGGGTTTTATTTATATTTTACATAATATTATTTTTATTTTAACTCTTACAATTAATTTCACGTTTCCTTATTTTTCATGACAGGTCATAACAATACATTTTTACAAACATTACATTATACCTGCATAATAAATACATATTTCCTTTTCTTTTTTTTTTAAATAAAAGGCACTTTATATCACAGTTAATTTATGGAAAAAATTATTTTCCGTTAAAAATAATGAATTTTTACCACAAATGGTAAAAAAATTTTTCTTTTGATAAATAAATAAATTAGAATTTAGGTATAGCTAAAATCAAAACTATATTAAAAATTAATAATTTGAATAGAAAAGTAATTTGATAAATTTCTCTATATAAAAATGTTTTCATAAGATGGAAATTTTGATTTGAAAAAAAAAATACTTGGAAGAACAAAGAAAGAAACAGGTGTATCTCTAATAATTGTCCTGGCGTTTAAAATTGATCATTATAGATGAAGTAATATAAATATGAAAGGAATCCCCCCCGTTTGAGGATTTATCCTTGACGCGCATATGTATAAAGCATTATATTCTGTATTTATAAAAATGTGAGAGGCACATCTACATAAATATAATGTATATATAGATGGTACGAACAATGATTTCTGTAAGAAAAGTGACCTGTGTTTCCTATTTCACGAAAATAGACATTAACTACCGGAACAAACAGGCATAATTATATAACACTTCCATCAAGATAACATTCATTCATAATCGTTTGCATATGTTACCAAAAAAGAAAAATTCTCCAACAAATGTAAAAATATTTTTAAAAAGTGTCATTATAAAAAATAAACTCTTTTCATAAAATTACCATCAAAAAATTAAAACTGAAATCAGAATTAATTCACCCTGTTTAAAATATAAAAATTGATTCTTTTATGGTGATATTTCTTTAAATGACATATGGAGCGTTGTAAAATCTTTCTTCATTCGATTGAGTGTCCAATAGTGACATGGAAAAGTATTCCAAGTAAGGAAAAGCCATACTTAAAATTAAATAAAAATTATAAGGAATTGGACGAGTTGATCCAAATGGACAAAACCATAATCCTCTTCTATTTGCATCCCTTATGTGATGGCTCAGGAAACTGGATAAAATTATCCACGCATAATCACTAATATTTGGTTGATTCAGCATTTTTGAATATATTAGAAGAAAAAGCCATGTCATAATTGGTAACGTTGAACAATGAAGAAATCCTCGTTTTTGTAAATGCGTGGCATCCTACAAAAAAGACATATTACTAATTACTATGCGTGATTAAAAATATAATTGTTCATAAGTATCGTATTACAAATTTCAGTAAAAATCATTGAATTTTCAGTTAATTATTATTAATTACAAAATAAATAGCAAAAATTGGTAATAATTATTAATTTACATGCAGAATAAAGAAATGTAAACAATGAGTTACTCACGTGTAACCTCCAACTACTTGCAATCAAAAAATGATCAACATCAACAAATGATGCAATAAAAAAACACAAAAATACTTTCCAAATATTTTTCAAAATAGATTTTTTTGATAAAATTATTATTAATGACCACGTGAGTCCTCCGACAGTTGCATGAGTTAAATTGTCAGAAATAGCACGTATAATTTCACTTTTCTGTTGCAATAATTTATCACCAATGCAAGATACAATTCCTATCAAACTTGTAATTATTACTTGTAAAATCATCCTTTGATTAATAGAAAACATTTCAAAATTTTGTATATATTTACAAATACATCAAAATACTTTTGTACAATGACAAAACAATGGTTTTGTGTTTGTTTTTCATTATTTCCAGTAAAGTGAGGTTAGGTCACACACACGTCAAAAACGACAACGCGCGTGTTTAGACTGAAACTTACCGCAAGTCAGAGAAAGAGAGAAACTTTCAGTCATTTCCGGTCTGTTGGCTATCACGCTTGTATGTGACATTCAAACAGAAAGTTTTTCTGATTATTACACTTATTATCTACAACTGGAAGCAAGACTCGTGTATAAAATTGAGATATTATCAAATATCAAAATGTCCAACTTTAAGGTAACATTTATGTCAATAATTTATGGATAATTTTGATTGATTATGAAACCTAACCTCTAAATGTATAGATTCTTTTTCTTTCAAAAATATATTTCTAATATATTGAGAAATAGTAAATAATGTGATGTAAAAATATTAGTAATTGAAACATATTAGTATCTCTATTTCTTAAATTAGATAAATTGAATTATCAAGAAATGTCAATTTTTTCTTTTGACATTTTCTTTTGTCACAAATGATAACATTTTAATAACATTTTTTAATCAATTTTTAGCCTATTGACGCAAAACGGGAAGAATTTCGCAAATACCTGGAACATGCAGGTGTAATGGATGCTTTGACAAAAGTTCTCGTTTCTTTATATGAAGAAAATGATAAGCCCGATGACGCCTTAGAGTATCCTTTTTAAAATATTTTTATCTACTAGAGAAGTGTGAAATCTTCCGTTATTCTTAAATTTAAATAATCATTTTCGCTTCCTAAAGAGTAAAATCCTTAACGATTTAAATAGATATGTGCGAAAAAACTTGGGCGGCATTACAGAATCTTCTTCTGAATTGGAAACCCTTAAGAAAGAATTGGAGGAAGCTAATGCAAAAATTTCAGAATTAACAACAAAATTAATAAAACTAGAATCTGAACAGGGACAGGAATAAGTTTTTATTAATATATATATATATATTTATAGAATTTATAATTTTCGCACTAGTCCTACACTCGTCATTAAGTTAAAAAAAAACTTTCTAAACAAATACGTCATAACTGTGCCTTCAAATTGATCTAGTATTACGTATCAAATATGAACATTAAAATGTATAATACACATCTTTTGATAGTTAACAAATCTCACGATTACTTGTAAACAATAGATTTACTCAACGGATAAGTATTTAAAGAAATTATTTAAATTAGAGAGTAGAGTCTAAAAAAATTCTTTTCTTTTTCATATGACTTTGACTAAAGTAAAATTTTCGATTTTTCTTTTTTTTTGCAGTAAACTTTTCTTTATTTTGCACAAGATTTTTTTCTCAAAGTTTTACAAAAACTTTTCCAAATATTCTTAATGAAATAACTATTTAGTTAATTTATAATTTTTTTTACGGTGCGTCTTTACTCACGTTAAATAATTTAATTTTAACATATTGTGATTGTTTTGAATTTCAATTTACTTTGCAATCTAGGTTAAAAATGGAAAATGCTAATCGAGTATTTAAAGTTTTCAAGCATTAAAATTACATTCCACGTGTTGCTTAAGATGACTATGTCAAAAGGACATAATTGAAATCATGAAACTTGTATAAATAAACTCGACTTACCGTGAGATATTAGGGTATTGTTAAGAAAAAGTTGTTTTTTTTTGAGTGAAAAAAACAAATTTAGATTGTAAGAAAATTATGTGTACATTGACAAAAAGCATAAATTTCGAGAATAAACAAAGATCTCATAGACAAATTAAATTGAATTTAGCTTTACCTTTTGATTCTGTCGTAATCCATTGAAAATAGAAATAAATTTACAAAGCTCGAATAAATAATTTCATGACCAAGTAATAAATTACGAGCTAGTTTTATTATATTTAATTATACAGATTTGATTAAGAAATTGTGACGCAAACGTGATCGAAAGCTAATTTAAAAATCCTGAGTTTCATTCAAGTTGTAAATATATAAATTGTGTAAATGACATTTTTAACACCTTTTTTTCAATTGCAACTGTTTATTATTCGTTTTCTGTTGTAAAATAGTTTTCAAATGCAGTTGCATTGTTTTTTTTCTTTTCAAAACCGGTTGATGAGTATTAGAAAAAGAAATTAATAGTGTAAAGCAAAAATTCTTAAATATCCGATTCTTAATTAAAAGCAGAATTTCATGATGATTTAGCCACTTCCTCTTCTTCTTCATCTATATGACTTAAAGATTTAGCAGCTTGTTTGCGTTTAATGTCCCAATTATATACACGAGCCATGTTAACTTCTGTGGTAGTAAATTGGTCCCTGATAAAATCTAAATCATGTTCGACAAATCCCAAATTTTTCTTTGCTGTTTCCATATTTTTTGTTAAAAGTTCTTGTGCATCATCGAGAGAATATTCTAACATAACATTAGCACCGAGCCACAAGCACACTTTATCCGTAGGAGGGATAATAGCTTTTGCAAAAACTTGATCTGACAATAAAAATTGTGTTTCCAAATTTTTACTGTTATTCTTTTCGGTTTGTAATTTCTCAATCATTTCAAGCGATTGCTCTAAATCCGGAATTTGAACTTTTAATCTTCTTCGCTTATTAATTAGATTGTATTCCATAAATTTGTATTTACTATGATTTTCATCTAATCTTTTCAACACTTTATCCGCCGATCCATCGTTTTCCGCTTTTGCCATAAATTCATCGACATCTTCCTGTAAATTAAAAAAAAAAATTAGTGATCTGGAAAAATTCGTTTCTTCATTAAATATTATCTTCAGGAAATCGTTTCTATTTTTCAATTCTGTAGATAATTATAAACTTTTGCAAAAAAAAATATTTAAATACACGAGAGACTTTCAATTATATTGACTCGGTGCTATAGGAATTTTTTTCACTGTTTTTCGAGACACACAACGCGAGACCTCCTTTCATTACCATATAAGGATCTACTGCATAATTATAAAAGTTGTATCGTTAAAATTGATAAAAATAAGCTCACAATTATTGAAATTAACTATTTCCCATATGAGAAATTTGGTCACAATTTATAAAAATTATGCATTTTAATAATAAACAGGGAAAATAAATTTTGAGGTTATATGATACACTACAAAGAGTTATTGGCACCAAGATTCGTAAATTTGTCCCAAAATTTTAATTTAATAAGAAAGAGAATTTAAAAGTATTTTTTAAATTAATAATTACCACAAATTCAGCTTCGGGAATACCGGCATATGATTTTTTTGTTTCACTTGATTGTAATTCTGTTTTATTGTCACCTTCCTCCATTTTGAAAAAGTCACGAATAGATCTGAAGTTGGCCGCAAGTGCCAATAGTTTACGGTGTTTACGTAAGTTTTACTTACGTGAGTTAAATATTTTCAAATATTTGAAAAATTTTCCGCTTTGGTAAAATTTGCACACTTTTCTTGCTAATAAGTGCAAAAAAATTTCTTTAAAATTTATGTTTATTACTGGAAAATAATCATAAACTGTAATTAATGATTCAATTAATTTTTAAACTAATTTATTAGGGTTAATTTAGCTGTGTTATTGAAAATATATTATTTAATTTATTCCGTCGCGCACTTTTCTAAGAATGCAAATTAACGTTTGATGTTATCTTTCCTTTATTATCATATAGCATTCAAAAAATCGATCCATTTTAGTAGAGAGAATTTAAGTTTGCAATGTTGAAAAGTTTTGTATTTTTAGTTTAAGAAGAATTCTATTTATGGATATACAAAATATACACTTTGAAAGTACATTATCAATAAAATGCACTCTGACGTAAAATTACGGTTTATTTTGCCAATTTGATTAAATTTTTTCTAATTGAACAATTTTCAGAATTTAAAATAAGAAAGAAATTAAATTACTAATAATTATTATAATTATAAATTTTTATAATTATTTATTAATTTATTAATTATTTATTAAATTATTATAATAATTAAAAATTATAATAGTTATTAACTGATTAATAATTAATTTATTTATTATAATATAATTGTATAATAATTTATCAACAGAATTAATAATTAAATAAAAATTATAATTGTTCGAATTATTAATTTATTGATTTAATAAGAATAATGAGAAAATTGTAAGAAAGTTGAATATTAAAAATTCAGACACGCATTCACTGTAATATAAGTATATGTGCATTTAATTAAAAGTTTAATTTTTTTTTCTTTCCTTTGTTGTCTCTTTATACAATCTATTCCCACAACCTTTGAAAAATAGTTTGAGGATCTTATTAATCGTTGAAAATAGTTCTGAAATTAAATGACACGTGCTAGATGTCGCTGATTTCTCTCAGTTTCGGAGCTGGGGAGCCACTCTATTCGAACACACAAAGATTATCTTGCGCGCACTTTAAGTTGAATCAAAGCTTTCATTCGGTGTGCATCGTTTTTATCCGTGTTTTCTGTCATTTTTCCTCTCTATTCAAAAAAATCAAATTTTTCACACGAAAAAAAATTAACAAGTGATCATTGATAAAAAAAATAAATAAAACAAAAAAAGTTTTGCACAAAAAAAATTATTTCCATTCAATAATAATAATAATTATTATTATTGTTAATTAATTTCACTGTAACGTATTGCATTTAATTTTTAGAAACATTAATTTTAATTAAAAACGTATTTACAAATAAAATTA
>JUFY01014952.1:0-14097 GCA_001855655.1 Leptopilina clavipes
TATATTAATTAATATTATATTAAATTTAAAAAAGTTTAATTTAATTTAAAAAAAAAATTTTAATTTAATTTAATTTTAATAAATATTTAACCATAATGTTTTTTAAAAACATTTTGTTATTGAATAAAATATGAATTTTCTATTCTTGAAATAAATTATTTTTGCAAGTGGAAAACTTTTCTTTTTAATAGAAAATTTAAAAAAAAAAGGAAAAAAAAATTCTAAATTAGAAAATTCTAAAAAAAATAATTGAAATTCTCTAGCGTAGATAATTTTTGAAGGCACAATATGAGCGCAAGATTTGTGTCGAATTGCTTAAGCATTCAAAAAGTGGCGAGGGTAACTCTCACTCGGATAAATTTAACTTCCACGGAGCTGTTTTTGAAGTTCCTACGGGTTAGCGAGTCACACATTCAACTCTCCATGATTTAAATAAATGCACGCAACAGAAGTACGAAGTGACATGTTTCGCGTAGGGCTCAAGAGAGAATATATAGGTACAAAAACTCGCATGATTTAAAATTAAAAAAAAAAATTGAGGTTAAAAAAAGAAGAAAAATGATGAAAAGAGTTTCAATTGGAATAAATATTAATGATTAGAACAACTATTAATTGGCAAAGCTATTTTCTGGAACAACTATTGATTGGCAAAGCTATTTTCTGGAACAACTATTGATTGGCAATGCCATTTTATGGAACAACTATTGATTGGCACAACTATAGCCTGGAACAACTATTAATTGGCTGAACTATAGCCTGGAACAACTATTAATTGACAAAACTATTGTCTGGAACAACTATTGATTGGCAATGCTATTTTCTGGCACAACTATTGATTCGCAAAACTATTTTCTGGAACAACTATTGATTGGCACAACTATAGCCTGGAACAACTATTAATTGGCTGAACTATAGCCTGGAACAACTATTAATTGACAAAACTATTGTCTGGAAAAACTATTGATTGGAAATGCCATTTTATGGAACAACTATTGATTGGCACAACTATAGCCTGGAACAACTATTAATCGGCTGAACTGTAGCCTGGAACAACTATTAATTGACAAAACTATTGTCTGGAACAACTATTGATTGGCAATGCTATTTTCTGGAACAACTATTGATTCGCAAAACTATTTTCTGGAACAACTATTAATTGGCAATGATATTTTTTAGAACAACTATTGATTGGTACAACTATAGCCTGGAACAACTATTAATTGACAAAACTATTGTCTGGAACAACTATTAATTGGCACAACGATAACCTGGAACAAGTATTAATTGGCACAACTATAGCCTGGAACAACTATTAATTGGCACAATTATTGTCTGAAACAACTATTGACTAGAACAATTATTTACTGGAACTATTATTAACTAGAACTACTATTGTCTGAAACAACTATTTTTTTAGAAACTGCTATTGTTTGGAACAACTATAAATAGGCACAACTATTATCTGAAACAACTATTAACTAGGAAAACTATATATAGACTGGATTAACTATAAACTATACTTGCTGGAGCAACTATTAATTGGTATAACTATTGACTCGAACAACTAGTCAATTATTAACTGGAACAACTATTAATTGACATAACTATGTGGTCTGGAAAAACTATTAACTATCAAAACTATTGTCTGGAACAACTATTAATTACTAACTGGAGCAACTATTCTACAACTATTGTTTTGAACAACTATTGATCCGAACAACTATTGACTGGTACAACTATTAACTGCCAAGACTATATATACAGACTAAAATAACTATTAACTACATACTAGAGCAACTACTAGCTGGTGTAATTATTGACTCGAAAAACTATTAACAAGCGTAATTTTTGACTGGAACAACTATTAATTATTGCAACTGTTGACTCAAACAACTGTTGAGTTATTTAGTGTCTGGTTTAAAAATATTTCTTTACATACATATATATTTTCGACCTTAAAATCCGTTACATTTAGGTAAGAATATGTAAAAGTTGCCGTTTTCACTCGCATCTGAAAACTTTGAAGTATTTGCCTTGCTCCTAGAACTTGACAATTTATGCAAATGACAGAAAGAATACCAGTCATTGTTTCTCTCAGCACTGCTCGCTTTATTCGCAAGAGAGTTAGAAACGAAGGGTATTGTTTTCAATAATTCCAAGAGAGACCAGTCTTTCATTCCTTATATCACATTATATATTTTCAACTTTAACAAAAAAAATTTTTTCTACGCCATTCTTTATGGAATTATTTGTAAAAAAATTTACTAAAATTGATCGACAAATGATTTAACGCAATTAGTAAAAATTCTATTGAAAATTGAAATGCACTACTATTATTTGCAAAAAAAAAATATTAACTGGAGTAATTATTAATTCTAACCGTTATTGACGGGAACAACTATTAACTAGAATTACTATCGTCTGGAACAACTATTTTTCTAGTAACTGCTATTGACTAGAACAATTATTTACTGGATCCATTATTAACTAGAACTACTATTGTCTGGAACGACTATTTTTCTACTATAGGAACTGCTATACTGACTGGATCAACTATTGATTGAAAATACTATTTTTCTAGAAACTGCTATTGATTGAATCAACTATTAATTTTAACTACTATCGCCTAGAACAACTATTTATCCACGAACTACTATATTGTCTGGAACAACTATTTTTCTTGGAACTGCTATTGACTAGAACAATTATTTACTGGATCCATTATTAACTAGAACTACTATTGTTTGCAACAACTATTTTTCTAGGAACTGCTATTGACTGGAGCAACTATTAATTTAAACTACTATTGTCTGAAACAACTATTTTTCTAGAAACTGCTATTGATTGAATCAACTATTAATTTTAACTACTATTGTCTAGAACAACTATTTATCCACAAACTACTATATTGTCTGGAACAACTATTTTTCTTGGAACTGCTATTGACTGGAACTATTAACTAGAACTACTTTTGTTTGGAATAACTATTTTTCTAGGAACTGCTATTGACTAGAACAATTATTTACTGGATCCATTATTAACTAGAACTACTATTGTCTGGAACAACTATTTTTCTTTTAGGAACTGCTACTGACTGGATCAACTATTAATTAAAAATACTATTTTTCTAGGAACTGCTATTGACTGGAGCAACTATTAATTTTAACTACTATTGTCTAGAACAACTATTTATCCACGAACTACTATATTGTCTGGAACAATTATTTTTTTTTGGAACTGCTATTGACTGGAACTATTAACTAGAACTACTTTTGTTTGGAACAACTATTTTTCTAGGAACTGCTATTGACTAGAACCAATTATTTACTGGATCCATTATTAACTAGAACTACTATTGTTTGGAACAACTATTTTTCTAGGAACTGCTATTGACTGGAACAACTATTAATTTGAACTATTATTGTCTGAAATAACTATTTTTTTAAAAACTGATATTGATTAGATCAACTATTAATTTTAACTACTATTGTCTAGAACAACTATTTATCTAGGAACTACTATTGTCTGGAACAACTATTTTTTCACAAACTACTATAGAACTAGTAACTATTTTTTTTATAGAAACTGCTATTGATTGGATCAACTATTAAATGTAACAACTATTACTTTGAACCATTGTTGACTGAAGCTACTATTACTAGAACTAATATTGACGCTCGAACATCTATTAATTTGAACTACTATTGTCTGGAACAACTATTTTTCTAGGAACCGCTATTGACTGGTACAACTATTAACAGAATTACTATTATCTGGAACAACTATTGTCTGGAACATCTATTGTCTGGAACAACTATTGTCTGGAATTATACAGTTTAATAGAATTTTTATTGACTGGAACTACTACAGACCAGAACTACTAGTGACTGGAACAATTGTCTGAAACTACTATATTAATTACAACTGTTATTGACTGGAACAACTATATCAATTTGAACTAATATTGACTGAATCTACTATTGACTGGAACAATTATAATTGGAACTTCTGCCGACTGAAACTATTATCGACTGGAGCTAATATTGTCATGAAACAACTTTCTTTTTCAATAGAAATTGCTATTGTCTGGAACAACTATTAATAGTTGACTACTCTCAAAGCAGAGAATTTTATCAAGTGGAATTTTTTTTTTTAAATAGAAGACATATTTAGTCGCGTCTATTATTAATCCCACATACAATATTAAGTATATATATATATGATTTAAAATTACCTATTTGAATTTATCCGCAATATTGATTAAAATATTCTGTATAAACCAAACGGAATGTAAACTAACATAAAAAAAAATTTATTCTTTAATTATTGAAACTTTCAACAAAAAAAAAAAAAAAAAAAGAACGGAAGCACAAAAATAAAACAGGAGTGAGATTTTCGAATACTGTAATTTTCGCAAGCGCGTTTTCTTCCGCTGTTATTAGTGTCATGAGAGAGAAAGAGAGCTTCAAGGAAGGAAGAGAGAAGAAGAGAGAGAGAGAAGAAGAGAGATAGAGAAGAAGAGAGAGAGAGAGAGAGAGATTGAAAGAATTAAGGAAGAGAGAGAGAGAGAGGTCAAGTATAAAATTTTAATTTATTCTTCAAGTAACCATTCGCTCCATAAAGTTTACTTTAAAACAGAGCCTGAGAACAGTTTAGTGTTTGGCTAGCTATAAGTGAAGTTTCATTTTAAAACGGTAAATTGTATATATACATATATATACAACAGCTGTTGTTGGTACTTTGGATGAATAACCATAGCGTTTAATAATTCAAATTTCCACTATTTATACGTTGATTGACGTATTTTCGAAATTTAATTTTTAATTCTTCTCCATCTTCTTTTGTTGGGTTAATCTCTTTGTTAAATATTATATTATCCGGAAGGATTATATTTTTGAGAGAGAGAGAGAGAGAGAGAGAGAAAGAGAGAGAGAGAGAGAGAGAGAGAGAGAGAGAGAGAGAGAAAAGAAGTGTATAAAGTTGAATATAAATGGTTCGGAAGGAAACACCCGTTGCTGTAGTTCTTGTAGTTTCTATTCAAAGAGTTGATATTCTTTCTGTTTTCTCGACTGTTTCTTCAGGCGTTCGAACGAATCGTTTATATATATATGTGTGTGTGTGTGGAGTAGGTATAGTCTATAGAAAAGCGCCGTGCAGCACTTACAACCAGCTGGTCAACCACTCAACGCAAAGACCACTTACGTACTTGGCTCGACCATCGGCGAAAGGGTGCTTCTTCGTGTTTCGAAGTCTATTTTTACTCGTCCGCAAATCCTGATGCCTGTGATATCTCTTCACTTAACCTCGTACATAATACTCTTCATCTAAAGTAACTTCTTTTCTCAGAAGGAGGGTTTACAAAAAAAAGAAAAAGAATATTTTGTGAATTTAATTTTTCCGCAAGATTCAAAATTTTCTAATATTCATCTTTAAATATATAGTAACAGGAAAATGAAGTAACTTTTTCTTGCGGAAAAATTTGGAACAACTATTAATTTCTGCCTGGAGCAACTATTTATTGTTAATATTTGACTGGAATAACTATAAATATACTGAATGGATCAACTATTAAAAAGTTAATTATTGTTAATCAACTATTAATATCTTCTGCCTGGAGCAAAAGACAATTTTTGACTGGAACAACTATTAACTTCTGCTTGGAGCAACTATTCGTAGTCAATTTTTGACTGGAACAACTATTATCTTCTGCTTGGAGCAACTATTCATAGTCAGTTTTTAACTGGAACAACTATTAACTTCTGCTTGGAGCAACTATTCATGGACAATTTTTGACTGGAACAACTATTATCTTCTGCCTGGAGTAACTATTCGTAGACAGTTTTTGACTGGAAAAACTATTATCTTCTGCTTGGAGCAACTATTCATAGTCAGTTTCTAACTGGAACAACTATTAACTTCTGCCTGAAGAAACTATTCGTAGACAATTTTTGACTGGAACAACTATTATCTTCTGCCTGGAGCAACTATTCGTAGACAGTTTGTGACTGAAACAACTATTAGTTTCTGCTTGTAGCAACTATTCATGTACAATTTTTGACTGGAACAACTATTATTTTTTGCCTGGTGCAACTATTCGTAGACAGTTTGTGACTGGAACAACTATTAATTTCTATTCGTAGTCAGTTTTTGACTGGAACAACTATTATCTTCTGCTTGGAGCAACTATTCATAGTCAGTTTTTAACTGGAACAACTATTAACTTCTGCCTGAAGCAACTATTCGTAGACAATTTTTGACTGGAACAACTATTATCTTCTGCCTGGAGCAACTATTCGTAGACAGTTTGTGACTGGAACAACTATTAACTTCTGCTTGGAGCAACTATTAATGGACAATTTTTGACTATAACAACTATTATCTTCTGCCTGGTGCAACTATTCGTAGACAATTTGTGACTGGAACAACTATTAACTTCTGCCTGAAGCAACTATTTGAAGACAATTTTTGACTGGAACAACTATTATCTTCTGCCTGGAGTAACTAATAATAGATATTAATTGTCAGCAACAACTATAATTGCCTAAAGCAATTATTCGTGGATATTTTTTGAATGAAACAATACTATTATGCTCCGACTGGATCAAGTATTAAATATAAATGTTAATTGACAGCTAAAACTACTAACTTCTGCCTGGAGCAACTATTCCAAGATAATTTTTGATTGGAACAACTGTATTATATGTAATGACTGGATCAACTATTAAGCAATGACTAGAACAACTATTTATAGACGCTAATTGACTGAAACCACTATTAGCTTCTGATTAGAGCAACTATTCATAGAATTTGTTTTGACTAGAGCAACTATTAATAGATATTAATTGACAGTAACAACTGCCTGGAGCTACTATTGAGTCATCTTTTGATTGGAACAATTATTAAGTACTGACTGGAGCAACTATTAATAGACATAACTTGACTGCGACAAATATTAATTTCTGTCTGGAGCAACTATTCGTGGAAAATTTTTGACTGAAGCAACTATTATCTTCTGCCTGGTGCAACTATAATTAGAGGTCAATTGACTGGAACAACTATTAATAGACAATAATATGGCTAAATTAACCTCTGAAAGTAGCAAATATTCATACACATTTTTTGACTGGAGGAACTATTTACTATTAACTGGAACAACTATACTAACTAATCAGTGAAGCAACTAAATTAATTATTAATATTAGACATTATTTGACTGCAATAAATTTTTGCCTGGAGGAACTATCCGTAGATATTTTTTGATTGGAGCAACTATTAATAGAGATGTTAATTTACAGCAATAACTGCTAATTTATGCCTGGAGCAACTATTACAAAACTTTTTTGACTAGAACAACTATTTACTATGTATTACCTTGTCAAAATAATAACAATAGTGACTTGTTGGTTTTTTTTTGTTTTTTAATAAAAATTTATTTTACTAATTGAAACAAATTATGAAATAATGTATCATACACAGTAGAATTACATTTTATAAAATTTCATGAAGAAAAAAATTGACGACAAAAAAGAAGAGTGAAATGATTGATCTGATTGGCAGAGGGGAAAAAAAGTGATTCGAACAGAATCAAAACAATGAAAAGAAGCCCAGGAGGAGAATAAAAATCCAGTTCTGATGCTGGATACTTCCCAATATACTTGGACTTCAGTTATGTCTCTACTTTCACTCAGATCTGCTCGAACTCGACAATATTTCTTCTCCTCCTTCTTTACCTCGTCTTCATACGGGATCTCTTGAGAGTGCGCGAGGATCACTGTAATAATATTCCTTCAAGTCTCTCTCTCTCTCTCTCTCTCTCTCTCTCTCTCTTTTCTCTCTCTTTTTTTTTCTCTCTCTCTCTTGGATCTACTCGTGTAACATGGACCGGTCAGTGTGTATCGAATTGATTCAGAGTAATTACATCATGGACCGCTGCGTCAATTATATTTTTTTCACGCAACAGTAGTTTCGTTAAAATCATAATAAAAATATGTTTTCAAACATCATAATTTTTATCTAAATTCAGAAATATTTCCCATTCAATGATATTATTAAAAATAAATCTATTAATAGAAAAAAAAATTTTTAATTAAATAAGAAAAAAAAACATTTTACAATAAAAAATCATTGTTGTTAGAATTTATTGCTTTTGACATGAGACAACTTACCCCGAGGAAAAGAGTCATAATGTAATATTTGTAACAATATACCCCGCGAAAAAAGAATTATATACACATTGCCATTATACAATATATATATGTATTATATTGTTTTTGGTCCTAATTGGACAACTTGCCCCAAAATGGTAGACGTTCAATAATGTGCCAATTTACCCCGCACAAGGAATAAGCACAAAAATTAAAACCAAATTATTGTTTCTTGGGATAATTTAACAAATTTTCCCCATAATGGTATGGACAATTTAACGCCGTAATAGAGAATGTGTCAACTTACCCCGCAAAACGAATAAACACACAAATTGACACTCCAGATATGATTCTGTTGTTTCTTGTTATAATTGGACAAGTTGCTCCAAAATGTTGGCACAATTGGCACACAACAAAGGATGCGCCAACTTACCCCGAAAAATAAATAATCACACAAATTAACATCAAAGTATTAAGTTTTCGTCATAACTGAACACCTTGCCCCAGAATGATGGATAATTTGACGAACGAACAAGGGATGTGTCAGTTTGGTACAACAACAAAGAATGGGTCAACTTACCCCGCAAAGTAAATAGGTACCAAAAGTAAATAGGTAAATTAACACCAAAGTATTAGTTTCTCGTCTTAATTGGACAATTTTTCTCAGATTGGTAGATAATTCAACGACCGAATAAAAAATGTGTCAACTTACCCCGCACAACCGAAAAGGAGACAAATTGACACAAAAAAATTATTTCTCATTATATTTGAACTTGTCCCAGAATGGTAGATAATTTAAATAACGAACAAGAAATGTGTCAACTTACCCCGCAAAACAAAAAAGAACACAAATGGACAAAAAATAATCATTTCTCGTCATAATTGAACAACTAGCCCCAGTATTGTAGCCATTTTAACGTCCCAGATAATAATGTGTCAACTTACCCCGGAAAACAAAAAAGGACACAAATTGACACAATAGAATTATATCTTGGCATAATTTGACAACTTGTCCCAGATTGGTTTACACTTTACAATTTACATACTCTACAATGGGATTCATGTGACAACTTACCCCGCAAAAAACACGAATGAATTAAACTCACATTATTGTTTCCCATCAATTGGATAAATTGACCCAAAGTTGAATAGAAAATTAATATTCAAAATTCAAACCATCGAGAAAGAAAAAGTTTGTCACAACTGACCCCGTAATTACGAATTCTTTTCTCTATAATGAAAAATCCATTTTCCATTTTAAATAAATTAGAAAAATCTTCTAAAATACGAAGATTTATATATTCACATTAATCTTAAATGAAATATATATTGTTTCAAAAAAAGAAGATTCGATTTTATCTTTCTTTCCCTAAAAATATATCCATACAATTATAATTATTGAAAAGGGATTTGAAAAGGGATTTAAAGAGAGATAAAGATCAAATACTTTAATTAAACTATTCGACTTCATAAATCACTATAATTTTTATCTTCAATAGAAAAAAATTTTTTTTTTTATTTTTTATTTTATCGATTTACTTTCGTTTATTCTCTTTGAAAATAATAATCAAACGTCCAATGGATTTCTCCACAAAATTAAAAAGTGCAACAGGTTCAGACTTGCAAGCAGAGCAGGTATTATGTGTATATAAATACAAACAGGTAAAGGTCTATAGAGACTTAGGTTACAGGTTTTTATACGGTCGTGTCTTTCATGCGTCATGGGGTCGAAAAATTTATCGATCCACGTTGGAGGCTTCATGAAGAAATATATTAGTTATAATTAAAATGCGAAACCATAACTTCATTTTTTGTTCAATTTCCTAATGAAGCCCCTCGCTATTCCGGAGATAATTTTTCAAATTACATAATTTCATTTTATTTTTAAATTATAATAATTACAAAATTAATCCAGAAAAACTACTTTTTCAATTTTGTAATATATATACGAATTTCATAATAATTTAATTACAATTATACAACAAACAATAACCTTAAAAATCAGGTCAAGTGGCAAACATAACTTCTACATTTAGGTCAAGTTTCATAGGTCAATATTCAAATTAAATTATCAATTATTACATTATCCAAAA
Source organism: Leptopilina clavipes (assembly GCA_001855655.1). Taxonomy (NCBI): domain Eukaryota; kingdom Metazoa; phylum Arthropoda; class Insecta; order Hymenoptera; family Figitidae; genus Leptopilina; species Leptopilina clavipes. Next base: position 10,238 of record JUFY01014952.1, read on the forward strand.
AATATAGAAAAAAGAATAACAGGTTTAGAAGAGGTAAAAAGAAAGTTAAAATAAAGGTCAAATTTCGTAGGTCAAGAGACTGACATATCCTTAAAAATTTAGACCTAAAAATTTTTACCTAATAATTAAAATTGAGATAAAAAAGCATAAGAAATAAAAGCAAAATTTAGGTCAAAACCCGCAGATTGAAAATCACAGGTCAAGAGGCAGACGTTGTTTAAAATTAAGGTCAAAAGTTGACCTAAGAATGAAAAATTAGATACAAAAGAAGAAGTAAACGAAAAATTAAGGAAAAAATTGGCAAATTGTAAATCACAAGTCAAGAAGCAGATATTGTTTTAAATTCAGGTCAAAAGTTGACCTAAAAATTAAAAATTAGATAAAAAGCAGAAATAAACGCAAAATTTATTGCAGGTATTTGAAAATTGCAGCATATTTGAAATAATAAGTCAAAGGCCAGCATTGTTTAAAATTTAGGTCAAAAGTAGACCTAAAAATTAAAATTGAGATAAAGAAGCAGAAATAAACGCAAAATTATGACAAATTTTAAAGATTGGAAATCAAAAGTCAATAAGGGACACCATTGTTTAAAATTTAGGTCTAAAGTTGACCTAATAATTAAAATTGAGATAAAAAATCAGAAATAGAAGTAAAATTTTTAGGTCAAAATTCCCAAACTGTTAATCACAACTCAAGAAGCAGACATTGTTTAAAATTCAGGTCAAAAGTTGACCTAAAAATTATAAATTAGATTAAAAAAGCAGAATTAAACGCAAAATTCAGGCCAAATTTCGCAGATAGGAAATCACAAGTCAAGAGGCAGACATTTTGTTTAAAAATTTTTATAACATGTAGGTAAAAAAAATGCAATCTCAAAATTGAGAGGTGAAAAATCGTAATTAAAAAAAATTTTTTTGTTTACTGTTAAACTCTTTTAAAAATTATATTTAATTTCCAATCTTAAACACAGATTTTTAAAAAAAAATTTATATATTTTTACGCAGAATCTAAAATAATGACTTAATATAAGTATAAAGTGAGATGAATTTGTCGTGAAATTAAATAACACAGAAAACGTCTCATGATCATTTATCATTGAACACTTTTTGCAATTATTATAACGTTACTGTTGTAACATCTCGTTACCAGTTCGATACACTTGCCAGGGTAGATTAATTAGCCCTTTATAAGAACACTCGACAGTTAGATTATATTAATAATAAAATAAAAAGTAATAATAATAATAATAATAATAATAATAATATTAATAAAACTCTATATACTCTTCATGTTATGTAACTGATCAAGTGGAGCAATCGAAATAAAACATTTTATTCCTAAAACGTAATGGAAAATTAACCTGATAAATATATACTAAAAAAAAAATTGTCCAAATTTTTCCAAAAATTTCAATAAAAATGAAATAAATAAATTTTTTTTATCTATTTAATTATTTTGCTTTGGTAAATATATCAAATATGCTCAAATTTGAAGAAAAAATGGGAAAAAATTTTATGACGCTATCCTGGACACCCATCTTTTTTACTAACCTTTTCACTTTTGCTTAACTTCGAAAATTTTACGTTTCTACGTGTGTGCTTTTTTTCCAGATTTAAAATTGAATTTCTCCATTTTTATAATTTTTTTTAATTGAGATTTCAAGCCTTTTTTGAAATAAACGGTTTTGATTTGAATAAATTTAGAAAATTGGTTAAAATAAATTCTTTAAAAATAAAAAAATAAATAAAAATAAATATAGAAAATAATATTTATAGAAAATACTTTAGGTCAATTATTATCGATTGACCTTTAAACCTACATTAGAGAAAAGGTTTATTATTGGCCGATTCACAAGTGTGTGCTTATGCATCCTAAAGAGAGCGAAAGAGGGAGAAGGGCGAGAGAGAGAGAGAGAGAGAAAGATAGAGAGATAGAAAGAAACTTAGATTGCATCTTCTACGACCCAATTATAGAAAATCAACCTTATCGACATATCATAACGACGCTGTCACTTGTTCATGTAACTGAAAATAATACAAACGTCTTTTAAATTCATTTGACATTTCTCTACACACGATGGGGTAAAATGGCATATTTTTGAAAATTATTTCCCTTAAGGATTTGTGATTTATTTCGTCATTGGTGTAAGAAGTAATTTTGAGGTAAATTGTCCCATTTTTTCACCATTAAACTTGTGACTTGATTCTGGGGTAAGTTGTCCCACTGCCTATTATTTTGATAATCGATAATAATTTTAATATCGTTTTTTCATACTGGGGTAAGTTCGCACCCTTCTTCAAATTCCTCTTTCTCTTCCAAATTTCTGACATGATTCTGGGGTAAGTTGTCCCATTGTCTATTATTCTTACATAGTCGATAATAAAGTAAATTTTTTCCTATTAGGGTAGTCTATTATTCTGATAATCAAGAATAAAGTCAGTTTTGACATATTGGGGTAAGTTGTCACACTGTCTATTATTCTAATAATCGATAATAATTTTATTATCGTTTTTTCATACTGGGGTAAGTTCGCACCCTTCTTCAAATTCTTCTTTCTCTTCCAAATTTCTGACATGATTCTGGGGTAAGTTGTCCCACTGTCTATTATTCTTATATAGTCGGTAATAAAGTCAATTTTTCCCTATTAGGGTAGTCTATTATTCTGATAATCAGTAATAAAGTCAGTTTTGACATATTGGGGTAAGTTGTCACACTTATTCCAAATTTTTTCTATTCCAAATTTGTGACATGATTCTGGGGTAAATGTCCCACTGCTTAATATTCCGATAATGGATAATAAAGTCAGTTTTTGACATATTGGGGTAAGTTGTCATACTTTCTTAAATTTTATCCATTTTTTTTCTATACCACATTTGTGACATGATTCACTGTCTATTATTCTGGTAATATTCCGATAATGGATAATAAAGTCAGTTTTTGACATATTGGGGTAAGTTGTCATACTTTCTTAAATTTTATCCATTTTTTTTCTCTACCACATTTGTGACATGATTCACTGTCTATTATTCTGATAGTAATCGATAATAAAGTCCGTTTTGACATATTGGGGTAAGTTATGGTTTACTTGCTCATGGGGTAAATTGGCACACTGTTCTAAATTCTTTTAATCATCTCAAATGTTTCCGTCATTTGGTTCGATTCTGGATCAAGTTGTCCCTATATTGATTCAACTGTCTCTCGTCAATTTTGTAACAGTGGGGTAAGTTGTCACTTTTCAAATTTTTTTTCCTGCGTTACTTCAAAATTTTCTTTTGCTTTAATTCTCCTGTTGTTAATTTTCAAGACTATTTTAACTATTCATAATCTAGTAACTTGATCCAAAATACTGGGTCAAGTTGTCCCACTGGACAATTAGGTCAATACTAAGAGAAAAAATTTTTTTTTTTTTTGTAATAAAGAAATATAATTATGAAAATTGGATGTTGTGAAAAAAATTCGAGACTTTCAGTGTGCAGAAAATAAAATTATTACAAAAGAAAATTGAATTTATAAAAGAGGCTATAATTTTATATGGAAAAATAATCACAGAGAAAAAGTCGAGAGTTTAATTCAAGGCTAAATTAATGACATGAAACAAAGATTAGTTTTCTCGAGTTTTCTCATGAGCGCATATATATGTATATATATATATTGGCAATAATATAAAACTCGAACAGCAGCACATATAAAACGGATGCCAAACAAACCACGTGTTCTCTTCGCTTGCTCTTTACCTCGGAAAGTGAGAGTTCTCTTCGATTATGCGTCGAGAGTTAATTTTGAGCGTGTCCGATCTGGGTTAAAGTTAAGTGCAACTGAATGGCAAACGAACGCTTATCTTTTACAGTCGAGCCATATGG
>JUFY01014955.1:0-15293 GCA_001855655.1 Leptopilina clavipes
ACAGCGATATGAAAAAGAAACATACCTTTTCCTGGAAAGATTCAATAATATTATTAATAACAATAATAATTATAATTATAATAAATAACAATAATAATTATAATAATAATTATTAATATAATTATAATATTAATAATAATAATAATAATTATTATTATTATTCAATAACATCCAATACAAAGAAAATAATAAAGATGAAATTAATCTATAGAACGTGAATCATTTTAATGCAAGTCGATTAATAAACATCCGTTAGGTGCATATTTAAGCGTTACAACAAAACTTTATCTGTCATTCTTCTTTCCAGATGAAACCAGCACGAGAAAGATAAGCTTTTGAGATAAAATATTAAAAAAGAAGAAATACTATCACTCCAATATGATTTTATTTCTCTTCCGTAATTTAAAATCTATTATATTCAAATAATTTCTTTGAAACATTTTAACTCAATCAACAATAGATTCTTTAATACAATGACAATCAGAAATTAAATTCTAGAATAGTAACGGAAAATACAAAAAAAAAAGTCACAAAATAATTTTCTTCCGACAAGAAAACAATATCAAACTTCTCTAACTAATAAACCAACAAAAATTAACTAATTTTGTTCCAATACAAGAAAACATGTGAAATTTCTCTATAAATATACAAAAGTTAGTCATTTTTGTTGATAACTATAAAATTTAACAATTTTCAAAAATGAGACAATTTTTTAAAATAAAAAATCGCTGATGAGACATTTGGAAAGTAAAATGCAAAAGATGTTAGCCATACTTATCAGAATCAAAAGTCAGAAATGAGTAATATTCATTAATGGGAAATTAATATGCCTTTTACGTCATTGATTTCTTAAGTTGCGCGCACATTATTCCATAAGATTTTTTTTTACAATTTTTAATATATATATATGCAAAAGATGTCACACAATAATTTTACAACTGTTTTTCGGCGTTAATTGTCCAATAACAATTATCCTTAATTCGATGAGTATTTTTTTTTTTTAAAGGTATAAATAGTGTCATTATTATTATTTTGCAACATTAAAAAGAAAAAAAAATTTGAATATTAAATATATTAACATATATATATATACAATAATTACAAGAGGTTTTAAGAGTGAGAGTTAAAAAGTCAGACACAAGATATATTTTTTTATGCTACAGATATATATACATATATACAGGTGTTCAACTTTCGCAACCATTGCAATTGGAAACTGCAGGTCATTTTGCAGGCAAAAGATTCAGGAGCATATAATATTCATTACGAAATCCGCAAAAGACTTCTCGGATTTTTCTTATATTATTCTTTTCTTCGTTAAGAAAAGAATGTAATTTTAGATTGAATAATTATCTATTTTCTCTTTTTTTCCCCCTTGTGGATATTATTTTTGACGACATGTTGAAACTTTCGACTTACAATTTTTTAGAAATTATTTTACAACTCGAAACAAAAAATCATAAATTTATTATTATTTATTATTATCATTATTATTATCTATTATTTTATTATAATTTATTCATTATTGTTTTATTTATAAATTCATAACGTGAAAAATGAAAAATAATTTATTTATTTATTATTATTTTATTATTTAATATTATTTATTATTATTATTTAATATTATTTAATATTATTTATTATTATTATCTATTATTATTATCTATTATTTTATTATAATTTATGTATTATTGTTTTATTTATAAATTCATAACGCGAAAAATGAAAAATATGATTTCCTTCCGCAGAAAATTATAATTGCCGGGCAATAAGTAATATATGTAATGAAAAGAGATAAATTTTGCCCTAGAATTTTCCGATTCCCACGATTTGTTATAAATAGAGGAGGGCGCAGCGTGCGAAACTACCTGAGGAGTATTTATTCATCTGGGGATACCTTCTTCCGAAGGTAAAATATTCGAATGGCAAAAATATTGAACAGGTGGTGGGCAGCATTATTGGCCAAGTTTTGAGCGAGTGAGACGAAGGAATTATATGCTAGTAGAAGGTTAATGTTACGCGAGAGTTAAAGAACGCCCACTTCTCTATTCATTGAGAAAAAAAAAATATTCTGAAACGCGCACAAACGCCAGTGCAACAACCCTCGAAAACGAAACACCCCTGCGAGGCACACAACTTTTACATTTACAGTTACAGTCCATTTTCATTTACAACATTATGGGAAGCCAGTTTCTCAGGCTTTCAAATGCATCTATTTATTTTTTTTCCTTTCTTTTCTTTTTTTTTACAATCCAGCGATCTATTGCTCCGTGAACCATAAACCTTTTGTAACGCGCGCTCATGAAAAAAAGAAATCAGTTTTCTTATATATATACAAAATAGCTGCGTTTGCATTTAATGATAATTTTATTTATTGTCATAATTTATACTGCTGTACTTTTTTGTATTTGTTCCATATATATTTACTATTTATCTCTCGATTTTTCTTTTTATATTTAATTTCTTTAGACTTGATTAATTTTTTATGCGTCTGATGAAGAGATTTTATGAGTCAAATATCTAATAATAGAAAAATAACTACATATGTAATAAATTTTGTATCAAAAAGATTTTTAATGCCTGTTTATTTAAATTATTCCACTAATTGAACAATTGTTAATTTGTTAATTTTAAATTGTTAATTGCTAATTGTTAATTATTAATTGTTAAAATGGAAATACTGAATAATTTAAATTGAATAAAAAAGTTGTTTTTTATTAAAAGAATTGAATTTACCATTCTTTGAATATTCCAAATTGGAAACAATTTTTTACCATTTTTTAAAAACGTTCGAATGATTGTTTTTTTTAAATTAATTTACTTTAATTAATTTTTAATTAAATTTTTTTTGAATGTTCAAATGAACCTGAAATTTATTTATTTCTCCTTCAAGATCAAATGTTATATTAAAAATAAATAAAAAATATTTAAAAAAATAAATTAAAAATACAAAAATAAATTAAAAATATATTAAAATAAATACTTAAATAAATAATACAAAAAAATAAATAAATAAAATAAATATGAAAATAAATTACAAAGCTGCAAAATGTTTAAATTTACGATTTCTTGCTCTTTTTGGAGTCAGTAGTAATTTTTCAAAAAATATTTTTTAAAAAAAATATTTCATTCACATTTTTTTCATCATATCTACATTTAATAGAAATCATCAAAAATCTTAAATTGTATTAATATTACAATTGAACAATTTTAAAATCAAATTTCAAAAAGGAAACATTCGAGAATCAGAATTATTGAAAAAACACGAATCATTTTATTTTATTTTTTTGTTCGATATCTTATATATATTTGAAATATAAAAAAGGGAGGAAAATTTAAAACGTAACGCTTTCACTATACATATTGTGTTAGTTTTAATAGTCCGAAAATGAGATCTTGCGTTTCTCATCGTTTATAACCTTCTCTCATCTCATTAGGTCTCCTTCGTCTCCTTTAATGGGATCTTCGGTATATAATAACCCGCGTCAGAGCAGGTCGAGTTATAAAGAAATACGAGATTTCGAAATACAACCCCTCGACATTGATTTTGATGTGGTTTGTTTACTGACCAGCATCACGTCAGATCCTTACATAAAAAAACACAAACTTTCCTCCTGAAATTTATAATAATCACCCGAAAAAAATTTTTTTATCAAAACAAAGTAATTTTTTGAATTATTTTTATATGATGAAATATTTATAAATAATAAAATTATTATTTAATAATTAATTGCACACTTTCTATATAAAAACAGTAAAAAAAAATTGTTTCTAATTTGAAATATTCAAAGAATATGGTAAATCCTACAATAAATTCAATTCAGTTAAGAAATAAAAAAACCAAAAATGCAAACAGTAATTAATAATTGCATCCAGAGAAATGTTTTATTTGAATCAAATATAATTTATTTGAGTTAAATAAAAGTATATTTGTCTCAGAGCATACTTAATTATTTATTTGCTTTAAATAAAAATTTTATTTGACAGAAATAAAAATTTTGTTTGAACCAATTAAATTTTTATTGGATCTAAATGAAATTTATTTGATCCAAATAAAATTTATTTGTTCCAAATAAATAGTTTAGTAGGCTTTGAGTCAAATATATATCTTTTTTCTGAGTGTGATAAATAATTACACTATTAATAATAATAAAAATGTACCCTCTCGTTTTTTAACTTGTTATAAATTTAAAAATAGGAGAAGAAGAAAACTAACCAAATCTTGAATCTCGAGCGAGAATAGCGGGATAATCACGATTTCATTTAATCCGACGGTTAAATCGCATTGTTAGGAAGACTGAAATGTTTCGATGACTTCTCATTGTTTCTAAGTCTGGCCAATACCGAATGCATTTACCGTTTTGCTTCGTGACGTGAGAGTGTCTATGAACACTTTGACGAGTCGTGACTTATAGCTTTCACTCTACAATTATTATTATTGTTATTTTCCATTTGTAAATTTCAATCTACACGAGCTAATATTTATATATATATTTCTTGGTTTCTTTACACAAAAAAATGGAAGCAAAATTGTATATTATACTATTAATAGAAACGTATTTTTTCTTCCAATTACAATTATTTGAATAAAATAATTCTTTTCGGTCCATTTGCAATAAATAATTAAATTCGATAATTATTACTATTATTATTATTTATTATTATAATAATAATAATTATATAAATAATATTAATGTTCTGGGTTCGAATCACGACATTACTTTATTTTCCCGACATTAAGTCCCGAGGAAAGGGACGTTATGATAATTATGTTTGTGATTGTTTCACCTTTTGATAAATTTTTTTTTAAATTTTGTATGATCAAAAATAATTTTAACTCTTAACTTGTAAATACAGCGATATGAAAAAGAAACATACCTTTTCCTGGAAAGATTCAATAATATTAATAATATTAATAATAATAATAATAATAATATTAATAATATTAATAATAATACCATTAATATTTATATTATAGTAAATAATAGCAATAATTATTTAATTTAATTATTTATAGCAACTAGTGTTAGGGAACATAATAATTTACGCTTTATATAATGTAATCATTTTTTGAAAGTCATTTACCAAGAAAAATGGACGAATTGAAATTTTATACTCCTTAATAAATTTTGTCTCTACCCTTGAAAATTTCTCAACACACGGAGAGCCAGTTACTCGAATATAAAATAACGGATTCAAGATTGTAAAAAGCTCAAAAAAGCAAAATGAGAATGACTTTATTTATTACTTGCTTACTTGTTCATTTTTCTTTTTTTTTATTATTCCATTACGAAAGAAAGGATATTATATATATATATTTAAAGACACACTCGGTAAAGTCGATCGAGAGCCTGAAAGCAACGATTGTCACAGGCTTTAAAAGAAGAAAAAAAAATAAAAAAGTTGATATGTACAAGAATGATTCATGCGGCGCGTATACGATATATACACTGCGTGAAAGTAGGAGAGGAAGATTCGCGTCGCGTCTCTCAAAGATAAAATTCATTGAGAGAAAAGATTACGTGCGCACTTGTTGATTTTGTAATTAATAATATTATATGATTCAAGGGGGGAAAAAAGTATTATTATTCATATTTAATTGTGCAGAAAAAAATACAACTCGAATCTTGATATATATTTTGAAAAAAAAAAGATTGTTTTCTTCACTGGGGAAAGACGCATAAAAAGCATTTGTGTATTTAATATGTAAAGAGATATATCATTTCTACCCGCAGTGGAATTATTCTATAATAATTTTCACTGCGAGACCAAAACAATTTTCTCCTAATTTTTAATTCCAAACTTCATATATAATCCTTTTGTTTTTTGTTTCTCAGCAATGAAAAATTATTTCTTATTTCGTAAAACTAGAAAATATTTTTTCAAACATTTTTCAGTTTTAACCCTATAAATATAGTTAATGAATTAAAATTCCTATTTATTTAAATTTACGACATTCAGAATCATAATAAATAAACTTGATAAATAGAATTAATTACACGTAGTTTCAATTAATTTCATATAAAATATTTTAGTTCCTGATTTTTCCGATATGTGACGTTCCCCGACAAAAGGTACCTTCCTAAAAATTTTAGGTTATGTTAAATGATTGTTTTACCTTAAAAAATAGTTCCTTTTTAATTGGGTAAAATCAAAAATAGTTTCTATTGCATAGTTTGGATGTAATAAAGACTTAAACATCAATATAGATGAATCTTAACTCTTAACTTGTAAATACAGCGATATGAAAAAGAAACATACCTTTTCCTGGAAAGATTCAATAATATTATTACCGTGTATTATAATAATTTCCCATTTCATTCAGATGATTATGTAATGATGATAATGTAACAATGTAATATATATAATAATAATAATAATAATAATATTCTTTCTCGTTTTATTAAAAGTTGATCTTCTTTGTGTACTTTCACTCCAAAAATCAGAAACATAACCTAAAATTTTGTGGAGCTAAATTGTGTATATACCTTTTATCGCTGAACGTCACATATATAGTAATAAATATGATTATTAAAACCAAAATTAATGATATTCCTTCACCTCACTTCACGCAAATTGTGATTTATTCACCACAACAAAAACTGATTGGCTTTCAGGTAAATAAAATTTATGTAATATTATACAAGTGTTAAAAAGTTGCTTAGAAAGATTTATAAAGCGGACAATAAGAAAATAAATTAGTTTGATTGGTTACAAAGTGCGCATATATGAGAAATAGTGATAGATAATTTGTAATGGATTGAAAATTTTGAAACACGCGCACACATCGCGCACTTTGAGCGCGATGTAATAAAAATAGATGCAGTTTAATTTAATGCGGACAAAGAAATAAAGGGTTTAAAGAGGAGGGGGGGGGGGAATTGACAAGAGGCGTGTTGGAATCTTTCAAAGGTGCAACAAGTATACAAGTGAACTTGTGAAATGTGCACCTGGGCGACTCATTTAGGTAACGACATGGTCTACATACACACACGTCATTAAATCAAAGTAGTGATTAAAACGCAAGGATTTTAAATTTGTATACAAGTATATATGTATATGAGAATATATGTATATGTGACTATATGTATATGTGAATATATAAATATATATATAAAATCAGTTCGCAGTACCCGAGTGATCTGTCTGGTCATTCATGCGTTATATGTAAACCAGCAGAAATAATCTCACACGAACATAACAGCACCTTCAGGAATCGATAAAAATTATATACTTATTTATACGCTCACAAGACAAAAACGAGCTTTCACATCTTGTTCGTTTTTTTGTTCACTTTGTAATTTTGTATATGAAATGAAAAAACGATAATCCGTTAATTTCCCGAAAAAAGTACCTTTCTCTTTAATTTTATATCTCTTTTTCAAAAATCATAACAAAGTATTGAGTATTTATTTTCTTGAGTCTTTTTTTTTACTCAAAACTTATTTTCCTGAGCCACTACTGAATGAAGCTATAATAATAAATAACATTAAAACAATTGTTATTGCAACTACCGCATATTAGAACATAACAGATTGTATAATTACAGTCTGAAGTAATCCATTGTTCTGTTTTCTACTTTTAATTATTACAAATTATCATTGTTTCTAATTAGGATTGTTTCTACCATTAGGATTACCATTATTATCATTATTATCACTACCATTATTATCACAAACAGAATTTAATAGAATTAAAAGATTGACAGAATTAAAAGAATTTAATATATGGTTTGATTTTAAGTGCGATTTTGAGTACTGATTTTAACCAGAACGGTATGTAAAATTACAGTTGATTTTGAATAAAAATTGAATGAAGATAATATCATAAATTATTGTACTATTAAGGCAAGATGCAACCAAAGTTTTTAGGACTATTAGCTAATAATGTAACATCCCGCAACCCTTTTCTATTATGTATATATATGTAAAATTAATTCCTCGAGGTACGAAAGTAATACTGTCTTGTGTCCTTTAATCTGCTTCTTCTTATACTTTTTTATATTTACATGTTGTATAATTATATCTGAAACTTGCTGGGAAGTAGACATATATAATGGAATTAGTAAATGACTTGAAGGGAAAAGATAAATTGAAGAAAAATAATGATATGCCTGCCGTTACGCTCCGAAAAGCAAGGTACAATTACGCCATTTAATTGGGTACAACAGGTGGCTACTGACAGACAGTTTTTTTTTTTTTTTTTTAAATAAACACTTGCAGTTTTACATCCGATTCCTCAAGATTTCCCAGGCTTTTTGTTCTTTTTTTTCTCATACAGTACACGAATCTGCATTTTTCGAGTATTTTCTACTTCTTTTCCATAAATTATTATACTATCTATAGCATTCAGTGCAAATTACATTAATTAACTGAAAATGAAAATATTGTCTTTCTATAATTAGAAAAAAAATGTCATCTATAATTACTATATACAATATGAAAGGTAAGAACGCAATCATCCTGGTGACGTGTGATTAATTATATATCCAATTATTCCCGATACATTAATGACATTAATAATAAACACGTTATTTATGTTTACTATAGTCAATTATTATCTGAAAAGATAACTAACTGTTTAATGTCCAGTTATCTGAAAAGAAACTTGTACAAACGTGAAAATGATTATTCAATATCTTAAAAGTGAATAATACAAACTCGCAGTTTAATCTTTTTTTTTTTTTGGCAATATGTAAAAATAATTCCAATGTGGAATTGTTGGTTGTTAAACAATATTGTTTTAATTACATGAAACACATGAAAGATGAAATTACAACAGTAATTAATATCTGGAAATTTTAAATGAAGGATGCCAAAAGATAATTGAAAGGCAATTATAAAGTACACAGGTGTTCATGTAACCTAATAAAGTTCAACTTTCTAATGAAATTAAGAACTGCGTAAAGTCTACATGCATAATTGATTTTCGGTACATTGGTGTCATTAATGTAAAAGCAACTGCGCAGTCAAAATAATAATGAATATAAAAATAAAAAAAACAATGTAATGATTAAATCTTCCAAAAATTGTACCCAAGCAGTACGTGTTATTTTATACGCAAATAAAGAAAAATTGCGGCTAATTTTGTAGAAAAATTCCTGTCATTCAGAAAATGCTTCTAGAAAAATTTCTGTCATTCAGGAAATGCTTCTCTCATTAAGCCACATATTAATTTTAATAAAACAGGGATGCTACTTTGTGTTTTCTTCTCCCCTTTCAACAGGTGACCCAAATTGTACCCTACCTTAATTACGGATTCATTCATTAACAAATTTTCCATTTCATTCAAATGATTAATTATCAATAAACTCATAAATTGATAAAAAAAAAATTAACATCAGACAGAGGTGAATATTTTTTCCATCATTATAGCAATTAAGAGAGAGAGAGAAAGAGAAAGAGAGAGAGAAAAACGTTTCTAAGAAAAATATTCTCCTTGATTTAATAAAATTTCATATATTTTTAATTGTCCCTGTTAAAAATAAAAAAATATATATATAGAAATTCCTGAAGAAAAGATTAAATTAGGATTATTTGATTTTTATAGCACGAATGTATAAATGGAATGTTTGAAATATAACTGTAATGTTTAAAATATAATAAATATGAAAAATTCTTACGGTTATTGCAATTGTGGCTGTAAAGAGTGCATATTACTGACCTGCTTAATCTCCTTAATATGTAGCATTTGCAAAACTGTTATAACTGTAACCTATAAGAGATTAGCATATAAATTTACCTAGTTATTTTTTTTTTATGATTTTTGTTATTTTTTGTTATTATTTAAATATATTGTTCTGGTAAACCCACCTATTACAAAATTCAATATTCTCGAAACGTGACTCGTTTTTCTCTATAGACGAAATAATACTGTTATGCTTATATAGATTTATATGCGACTTTCTCCGATGCGAGAATATGAACATTTCTATTTTCAACTATCCATTCATCATACTCGTGCCAAAATTCAGTATTTTCTTTTCTCCTATTTTACATTTAGACAGATACAATCATCTTTATCTGAATCAGTTAGGTAGTAACATTTGATTTTATCACACAGACTGCGTCAATCTCACACGTTTTGGAATCAAAATCTCTCAATGTTACTGTATTAAAAATGCTGGAAACTATATTATTTTGGAGATACTATCTGTAAAATATTTATGATAATTAGCATATATCTAACTTCGATTTTAAAACTGAAGATCACAGATTGAAAGATGAAAAATTAACCATTTATTAAAGAAACAATAATCGCACTATTTGAAGCTAAAATCAGAAGCTAAAAACGAAAGTTGTTGTCTAAATTGAAGAATTGATAACGAAATACAACAGACATCATTTAGGATTAGGATTCAACCAAATGTAACAACTATTATTCAAAAATACAATAAAATGTTTCTAGCCAACTGAAGCTGAATGTAACTAATTCGACTTGTGACAATAAATTAATGAATAGCAAACTAATAACAATCATCTAGTACCATAAACTATATCAACCATTGATTAAAGAAAAATGTAACCATTGTTTGAAGCTAAAATCAGAAGCTAAGAACAGAAGCTGTTGCCTAAATTAAAGAATTGATATAACGAAATGCAACAGACATCATTTAGGATGCAACAAAATGTAACAACTATTATTCAAAAATACAATTAAATGTTTTTAACCAACTGAAACTGAATGTAACTATAAATAATTGGATTTATGACATTATGACAATTATCTAGCACCTAGAAACGGATATAACAATAACCATTATTGTAAATCTGCAACAAAGTGTTCAACCTTTAGTTGAATTTACCATATACCAAAGCTGACTTCCATTAATTGAAGCTATATACTAATACCATCAATAATAATAAATCAATTTTGATTTTCCATCCAGCTCCAATGGAATGGTAACTATAAATTATTGCCTGAATTATTGCATAACGGATTTTTGTAATTTTTCTACAATGTCATACTATTACATCTAATTATAAGCAATATTACATAATATAAAATATGTAATGATGTAAAATATCCAATAATGTAAAATATCCAATAATGTAAAATATCCAATAATGTAAAATATCCAATAATGTAAAATATCCAATAATGTAAAATATCCAATAATGTAAAATATACAATAATGTAAAATATCTAATAATATAAAATATTGCACACAAATAAATAATACATGCCACATGGTTTTTTGCATACAACTTTTTGTTTCTATTTTAATTTTTTTTCCCCAAAGAAGATTATATTTCGTCTGTAATTGGATCTCTTATCGGCTCTTATCTGATACAGTCGTAATTCATCGAACATGTATAATACTTTTTTGATTCTTTTCTATATATATATATATAACTACCAGGCAAATTAGTCTTTTATATGGATGTAATTTGCGACTATACACAGACTAAAATCTCGGCATTCCTCGCTCAGCTTCCTGAGAGTAACTTGCGGGGTCCGGACCCGACCCTGACGATTATAATAAAGGCTTTTATTTTACGTCTCGCTGGACGCCAGGCTTTCGCGTCTCTCGCAAATATCTGGTAGTACTGAATATGCAGTATATATGAGAAAAGTATTTTTCTTTTGCGGCAAACTCACCGAGAAATGAGAGGCTAAGTCCTGGACGAGGAGACCTGTGTCGGTCATCCGGAGGCGCCATTGCATTAATTTTGTATGTAAAATCCACTTGTAAAATCCCTATTCACTTTTTTTCTCACATTTTTAATCACTTGTCACTAAAATATAATTTTCAAGTTTTTCAAATCAAAAACACTACTATGTAAAATCGGTGGAATGTTGTTTAAATTCTCTTCATTTTTGAAGTTGAATCATCCACAGGTGATTCAATACAATCCATAATAATTTTACTTTTCAGTGTTTTATAATTCCAATTTCCTTAGAATGTTGAGAACTTTTTTTTTTGTTTCAACGGTATTTTTTTGATTTTTAAAAAAATTTTTTTAAAAATGTATTTTTATTAAACAATCACTAATCACTAAAAAAACTGATTATCATTTTCAAACAGTTGTCCGATTTTCGACACATTACAAGTGGATCACATAATGGAAAAGTGGTTTAAGTAGGAAGGCCGAGAAATGTGAGAGGGAACGTAAAATCGATGTGCATTGTAGAAGAGAACAAGTCGCACTGATTCAGGGCCCCAAGAATCGGAGCCAAAAGAGAAGAGTTGGGACGGAGGCTCAAGAGTTATCCGATTGGCTCGCAGACCAACTGACTGACCGTCTCGAGTTCTCTCATGAGACGTGCTGAAAACGTCGAGTCTAAAGAATGAGTACATGACTGTCGAAGAATCCTCAACATTCAAACCCTCCAAATAAGTCGAGGGGGTACGCTTCTTGGTTTTCACCAGAAATTTAAGGCCTTTCGGATATTTTCTTTCTTTCTATTTCAGAAACTTAGACTTTAAAGAACACTTTCTTTAAAGTGTTCCATAAAGGGAGCAACAAACATCATAAATTACAAAGGACCTACTTCAATGCAGTACAAGGTTTGAAATTTTTTTTTAATAAATGAAGAAATTTATGATTTACAGAAAGGATATATCTGATGTTTTCAAAATAGATTTTGCAATCACTAATACCAAATTGTATACAATTGGGAGAATTTATCACTTGGTTCTAGTGAGCACCAAAGGACAATTTTTGGAAAATTTGGATCAACGGAAACAACTAACCCAAAGGGATCAAAACCTAAAGGGATCAGTATCAAAATGATACTGCTTTCTTGGATCATTCTACAAATTGCGATTCAAAAAGCGGTATCACTTTGCAACTTTTTGATCCCTTTGGGTTTTTTTGTGAAACTGTTCTGCAGCGAGAATTTATCACTTGGTCCATATACACTAAAGGAAAATTTTAAAAATTTGGATCAACACGACAGCTACTACTACTACTACTACTATGTACTTCGAAGCAGCTACTAACACCAAATTGCTACTAAAATTTTCGATTTAAAACTAGAATCGATTAAACCCTCCAGCTACTGATTATAAAAACACAATATTGAGAATGTAGATCAAAATTTTTTGCATATTACAGACATTATAGACAACATCATTGTACCCTAAGGAGGGAATTATTTTCAATTAGCTATAAAGCGTGAAAGCGATTATCAAATACAAAATATATTACCACGAAATGGAATTGGAAGTGAAATCAGGTGTCTAGAAAAATAGCGTCTGTATCAAGCACACATAGGCAGATCGTAAAGAAATACTGCGATGTCTTTAAGAAGGTAAAATTATAAAAGAGGCTCCCACGCACGTGGTAAGGTCAACAATCTGATGATTTACTTCTTTTCTATCTTATTGCAAATACAGGTTTTCACGATTTTACTTTTTATACGCAAGAGAGTGAGTAGAATATGTATTAAATGTGCTACCAGAGTAACTTACAACGTTGCATTGGAAGTATTGCATAAATAAATTATAAAATAAAGTAGATACTTTATTTTGTTCTTTATATACACAAAGTGATTTCTTTTATACTCTGTTGCGAAAAAAGCGCAGTTCTAGCAGAGACATGTAAACGATCGATATTTAAAAATCGATAAATAAATATAGTAAATACGTAAACGTAGTTACTGAAAAAAAACATGGAATTAGCAGGTGTATGCTTCAATAATTATTGAAGCTTGAGTGTGGAGTTCTCAGAGTCCGAGGACATTACTCGATTCACTTGGCGGAGCCTTTCCTGTTTTCCCTTTCCATTCTTGTTTTAAGCCCTCCGGTTACCGGATCTTGTCTCAACCAACAGGTTAAAGTAGCTTCACCACGTCTGTTTTACCTGCTCTGCTTGTCAGCTCAACGCTCTTCCACCTGGCAAAATTTAACACCTATTTTCTCTTCATTGATTACAAGAAACCAAATTAGATCCAATTTTAACACTATATAACATCATTCTGAAATTCCTTTTTTATCCAGATTTCTAAATTAATAGCTATATCGTTTACCACTCGCACTGAAAGATACATTTTTCCGTCACTACTGCCATAATTATGGCTGATTTTTACTAAAAAAAACCGTTGGAATAATCCAGTGCTAATCCTGGTGCTAATTTAACAGATTGTATGACTACTTTAACCAAAATCATCAATTCTCGAATGCATTTCTTTCTTTCTTTCTTTCTTTCTTTCTTTCCATGTACAGTAAAATCCATTAATGCCTTGTACTTGAAGTTGGTCCTAAACCTAAACAATGGATTCAAAAATATCTTAATTGTTTAGGAACAACTTCAAGTTAAAAGGCATTAATGGATTTTACTGTACAAGAAGAAATTGCAACACAGAAAACCTAAAGGGATCAAAACGTTGCAAAATGATACCGCTTTTTGGATCATAATTTGTACTATGATCCAAGAAAGCAGTATCATTTTGCAACGTTTTGATCCCTTTAGGTTTTCTGTGTGGTAGTAGCAAATGATGGTAAAAGAAAATCAAAAATATGGTTAAAAATATCAATAAATTTGGTTCAGGTATTATTTAAGAATAGTAGAAGAATCATGGACCTGTCAAACAATGTCACAGAAAACCAAAAAAGATCAAAACGTTGCAAAATGATGCCGCTTTTTGGATCATAATTTGCACTATGATCCAAGAAAGCAGTATCATTTTGCAACGTTTTGATCACTTTAGGTTTTCCG
Source organism: Leptopilina clavipes (assembly GCA_001855655.1). NCBI lineage: Eukaryota > Metazoa > Arthropoda > Insecta > Hymenoptera > Figitidae > Leptopilina > Leptopilina clavipes. Next base: position 14,664 of record JUFY01014955.1, read on the forward strand.
TACCAGAGAATGCTGAGAGAATGCTCTATCAAAAATTTATGTCAGTATGGATCATTAATTAGCCAAATGGTGTAAAGTACAATAATCTATCACTGTTTTTGATACGAAAACAATTGAATGCCAAGTTTGATAGTGGCTTTAATGTCAAGAATTTGCTGTTCGTTGATTAAACCAAAGAGAGTGTATTTCAATGTACAACATTTGCAACGCGATTTGTATTTTGCCAATGTGTTGCATGCGTCTCAAGTTCCCGACATAACGCAAAAGACATGATATACCTGTGCGACTATATAAAGCTTATAAGCGCAAACTTCTCTTATCGAGTCGTGACAAGTCAAACGTCCAAAAAAGAAATGGTGAACGTGACTTCTTAATATGACACGTATGCCTGCTTTTATGTATATTATAATATATAGAGAGAGAATATCCTTTCAGAACAAGAAAAAGTTCAATACGTGCTGTGAAATTACAAAATTGCAATATCTACCAACACTCAATTTTATCCGCACCACAAACATAATTTCCATTTTCGAACAAATTTCCAATGCGATTTTCCAGGACACATTTATTCCAGGACACATCTAACTTTAATCCACAGAAATGATAGAAGCATTTTTTATACCAAAAATG
>JUFY01014978.1:2544-15163 GCA_001855655.1 Leptopilina clavipes
GGGGGGGGGGGGGGGAGAGAAATCTGGACCTACAGGTTGAAATCTAAGTCCCTTTCATTTTTGTATTGGTAAAATATAGATGTAAAATGAACAGCAGGAGCAACACATCTTGAGAAAAAAAAAAAGTCACCCCCAGTGGATGAGAAGAAATTTTTTCTCTTCCCTCCCTCAAAGAAAATTATCCTACACGCTGAGCTTTTTATAAATTCAGAAAAAAAATTATTGTATTCGATTAATTTCTCTGTAAATTAATGGAATTGAATGGAAAATCCGCTGAATTTAAAAAAAGAATTCAACTAAAGAAAATTACAGGGAAAAAAAGGATAAAATTAACTTTTACTATATATTTACATAGTAAAAACCAAACTGCAGTGGAATTTTTGCACATTTCTGTCAATTTTCACTGTTTTCCGAGTAAATTTTACTAATTTTAATTAAAATAATGGAAATATGTAGTAAAATTTACTACTTTTATTAAAAATTAACTCGCACTGTAAACTTAAAAGTATCAAATTGATACCAAAAGTATCAAATTGATTCCAATTTTTTGGATCAATTTGATACTTTTGGTATCAATTTGATACTTTTGGTATCAATTTGATACTTTTAAGTTTACAGTGTGGGAAATATTTTGAAGTAGTAAAATATACTAATTTTATTAATATTTATTTTGGAAATAGTAAAATATATTTTAAAAATAGTAAATATTGACAGAAAGGAGTAGAAATTTCTTTGGAAATAGTAAAATTTACTAATTATATTAAAATTAACTTTGAAAATAGAAAAATTTACTCCAGGAATAGTAAAAATTGACAGAAATGTGTGGAAATTCCTTTGAAAATATTAAAATATACTTTGGAAATAGTAAAATTTATTCCGTAAAGAAAAAATTTTTTCATTTTCCAACGCATATAATATTAAATAGTTTTTTCGAACATTTTCGTGACACTGATAATGAGAGCGGTCTTTCATTCTTGAAACACAGTATAAGCGAATAAATGGCGATCGTCCAGATAATCTTGGACGCCATTGCAATTTCTCGCACAATACGTATATGTATAAAAGTGAATGTCGCCTGCATACTAAAAGACACAAGGCGCCTTAATCTTTCTTATAAAGACTATTATTTTTTTTAATTTTTAGATATTATTTCTCCTGATTTTCGTTTTATTCGCAGGAAAAATTTTAAAAAAAATTCTTTTTTTTTTAAAAGAAAGAAATTCTTTTATACAGAAAAAAATTAATAAACAAAAACAAAAATGAAAAATATTAGGGAGTTTCTTCTCATCTAGGTCCATTCATTCAGATCTTCAAATTATATATCTGAATCACTTTTGTAATCCAGCCAGATTCAATTTCTATTGGATCTGGTTGACTCATATAATATATATTAGAATACCGGAAGTTCACAATTAAAAGCTGCAATACGCGACACTTATTATACTGCGCCCTTTCTTTTAAGATTTGTATATATATATATATATATATCAAGTCTGGGATTTATTACTTAAAATTAAACCAAGAACCCTCTCGTTTCTCTCATTTCTCAGAATATTTACACGAGTATTGACACGCGACAATTTTTTAACCCTCAATGCAAAAAATTCTTTTCCAAATATCTTCATTTCTCATTTTTTGTCAGTGAATCCTAAAACTGAATAATAAAAGAAAATAATAGTATGAAATTTCGCAAAAAAAAATATCTATGAAATTGAATTTCGATGGTATAAATATCATCTTTCTTATTTGAAAAAAAAGATCGAGATTTCTGAAAAAGTAAATTTCACCAATGGAAATATAATTATAATAAATTTTTAAATGACTGATTCTATTATTTCGAATCAAAATCATAAAAAAAATTTAATTAATGGAAATTGAATTTCTGGGAAATTCACAAAGACGACAGAATGAAAAAATTCTCTTTAAATAGAAAAATATACAATCACGATTTTATTTTAATTATCTGTAAAATTTTTCTAATTTTTAGTAGAAGAAGTAGAATAAACGTTAATACAATTAGTTTAATGATGATATTATATAACTACAAAAACGGAAACTTAATTTAAAAAAAAACATTAAACTGTTGTTTGTAACTTTTGTATATATAATTTAAGCGGATTTCCTATACAACAACTAATAACGTACATCGAATTTATAAATCCAAGTCTTTTGATAAATTGTCCATATATTTCCTCAGAGTATTTGTATCAATATTTATTTATTAAATTCCAATTAATTTGATCCGACATTTTTTTCAAACGAAATTTCATATTTTTTGTAGAATAAGATTTTTTTTTTAAATAATTTTATTATAAAACAATTTAATAAGTAGATATTCTACTTTTCTTATATTAGCAAACTGAAAAACCTGATTTAATTATGTTGCATTGATTTTAATTAATGAAATAATGTAATAACTTGAAAATCCGAAGAGACTAAATTATATTTAACTGTATTAGCGTACTTAACAAATACAGCTATGTAATGAATGATTTAGTGGAAAATTATGTGAATTATTAGGTACATTCATTATTATTATTTTATCTCATTATAATAGAATAATAAAAAAGTATCTAATCTCCAAATTTCTATTATTAATAAATTTAATTAATTTAAAATTTTAGTTTCACACGTAAGAAAAATAATTAAAAATGTAATAAAAACAATGAAAAATAAAATAAACAATCGTATGGTAAAAGCAAAAAAAATGCGTTACTATTATTATTTTTTATATAAAAAAGTAATAATTTTTTATATAAAAAAAAGAAAAGAAATGACTATGAAACTAAAATTCCTTGCGAAACATATATGAATTCCAATTTGTTATTGGAAAGATTTCGAAAACTTTCTCTTTTTGCAGTTTGCATTTTATATATGGAAATAACTGATGATATCCAAATTTAGAGTCAATTATAAAAGATTCGAATGTCCAAATTTAAACCAATATTTCTAAATATAAAAATATTTCCAAAAATAACAATTATTAAAATCAACATGTCAAACAAAAAAATAACAATTTTTTTGTTAAATTAATTAATTAATTAATTTAAAAGTTACATTAAAAATGAATTTAAAAATTGCATTAAAAATGAATTTAAAAATTAAATTAAAAATTAATTTTATTGTTAAATTCAAAATTAATCTTATTTTTAAATTAACAATTAATTGCGAGAATAAAAACGGTAAAAACGGCACAGTTGAAAAAAGTAAATTATAAAAATATTTTATTTGCATAATAAATTAATTCTGTGGTATATGAAGTTCCCAATATATGAAAGATAAATCTAATAAACAATTCATTTATAGGACAGTTATAATACATAAATTTGAAATGAAAATATCACTCATCTCAAATGGTTATTAGTGAATCAAGCATATATAAAAATGGGTGATGTATACATTAAATTTGCAAATAATTTCTTACTTATTCGTTCTTTTTAAACCATTCGCTTTTATTATAAAAAACTGTTTTCAAATTTATAATAAAACTGTAAGAATTTTTATTTAGCAAAATATTAAAAAGAATTTCGACATTCTATTTACGAATTTTCATTTAGCAGATTTTTGACCGAAATATTCAACTCTACACCAAGTTGAAGTCCACAACGTTTATCATTAATGATTCAGAAAAAAATTAAAATTTTTTCAAGCTGAAAATAATATTTATTGTTGTACATATTTTTCTTTTCGCAGTTGTTGATTAAAAAAAAATGCAAAAATTTGTTTTAGACAAAAATTATGTAACGGAAAAATATTTTTCTTTTGAATCGTTGATCATAAACGTTGTGGAGTTCGACATGGTCAACTCTACGACTCTTGCGGGCGCAAAATTGAAATATATAGTCGGCTACATATAACAAAAAAATCCCTTTAAATATTCTGTTGATAAAAATTCCATAAGGTTGTGAAAATTCAGTTCTATTAATATTAATTCGCTATATAAAATTCCATTCATTATTGGAAATTCAAATTAATCACTTGCTTTTAGGAAATATGTATTATTCAAAATTTCTCATGAAAAATAGACCTTTCATTTAAAGATATATGTATGTATATGTATGTCTATTAAAAAGTATATATATCAATAAAAATGTACCAATTAATATTTAAACACTACTCGTTGATGAAGAAACGAAATGAAAAAAAAAATACAGTAGTAAATAATTTTCTCAATGACATTAAAATTAGTATACTATTGCTTTATATATAAAACGTGGCATAAATCAAAAGTGTAATTTTCTGAGAGAGGTGATTCAAAATTATCATCAATTTCTAGTCATTGAATCCAGACACAAAAAGTATATAGCGTATAAGTAGAGTTATAGTATCGTCTGTTTGTGCTGGAGATTGCGGCTTAGGCTGTGTATATGAAAGAGAGTATAACCTGTAGCCGTGGCAATCATGTGCTATATACTCTCCAGCCTCCTTTTCCTCTCTTTCAGATCTATACTACTGTATACGGCGCAGTGCTTGAAATGCGACACCGAGGTTATGAGGAGAGAATACAGAGAAACAGAATGGAAACCTCTCCTCATAGGTGGGAATGAGATGCGCGTAAATGAAGCAGGGAGAGAAAGAGAGAGAGAGATTTCAGCCAACACTCGCAAAGAGAGTCAAAAAGAGAGATAAAAAGCACAGCATGTGTGTCAGAGGAAAAATAGAGAGGGTCGATTCTTGAAGGTATGCGTAACGCTCTTTGCCGGTTTTACATTATCAAACTAACATTTTTCAAAAAGAGATTATAAATTGCTGATGCCACAGCTTCATGCAAAATGATCTAATCATCTCTGACTAATCTACTTATAGACAATAATATAAGAATTATATAGATAAACGATAAACGGAATATCCAACTCATATCGAGACTTAAACTTCACTCAATTTTTTATTTTTTTTTAATTGTTTAATAAAAAGAAAGAAAACAATACCTTTTCATCTATTTTTCCTAAATATCAAATATTTCATCATTTATTTAGAAAAAAATAACAATTTTCCCTCAAAATTAAATTTTACGTACCTAATTTTATTTGATTAATTAAATATGGTGTCAATTTTAATATTTTATGCCAAAAATTTCAATTTTTACTATATCCGGAGTAAATTTTATTACTTCCAAATAAGTGAATTTTACTAATTTTATTAAAATTTACTCATCCGGAAATAATAAAAATTGACAGAAATTCCAAATATTAGAAGAGATTCTAACTTTTCGATAAAACTCCAATATATTAGGATATCCATCAATATTTTGTGGAAAAAATCCAATTTTGTTTAGAAATAATGATTAATTCCAAAACTTCGGTAATATTTCCCACAGCATGTTTGGAATAATTATTTTTTCAAAAATTTTGGAAGTTTTTCCTACTATTTTATCGGAAATATTGCCGAAATTTTTTACAGTGATAGCAAAAGTTATTTTATATTTTTTTTCTGTGTAATTTTTACACTTTTGAAGCAAGTACCAAGCACGAAAAATTGTGAAACATAAAAATGAGATAGAATACGCTCTTATTTTAATACCAAATTGAATTAAAATAATTAAATAATAATACAATAAAAATGAATAAAAAGCACAAAAAAGTGTGAGATGTTAAAATAAGATGCAACGCTCTTACCAAATATCCAATTTGGCATTAAAATAAGACAGTATCATCTTATTTTAATACCTCAAAGTTTTCTGTGAAAGCGATGGATTTTAATATTTCATAATTTTCCTTTAAATTTAATAAAATAAGAATAAAATTTTGTCTTAAATTCATCAATGCTAATGATTTAAGATTGAAATAAATTTTTTTAAAAAATCTCAAATTGTTTTTAACACAAAAAATGCACATTTTTGAAAATAATAAACAGATTTGAATATTTTTTCTTTCTTTCTCTTTCGGGTGCAAATTTTAAGGGGAAAATTGGAAGATGGAAAAAAACTCAGGAAAAATCGAGTTTTGAGAAATTTTTCCATTTAACTGTTAAAGAACATGTGCGTGAGTGCGTTTATGTATATAAAGGGAGAAGAAGTAAAGAGAAGAGAAGCGAGAAAGTCGAGCTGGCAGCTGTTGGGCGCGTGCGGCGTCGAACCATTTAAGGCGCGATCACCGGACGCCCGGCGTCGCAACAGCCCTCCCCCACACCCCTCAACACCGTCACCTTACGCGCTCAACTACAGACCCCCACGTCTCCCTCAAAACCCCCCTTTTTCAACCATTCCCTTACACCCCCCAACCCGTTCAAAGTTCTCTCGAGTGCTGTATCGCCTCAAAAACTTTCAAGTAGAGAAGAAGAAGAAGAAGAAGAGGAAGAAGCCGAACCTACTGCTAATGCTTTTTCGACAAATTCATGATAAGAGCATCGTATCTTTCAAGAAAATCCACGCCACAAATATGTATATGTACTTCAAGTTCTAAACACTCCAATAATAAGATTATCAAAACTTTTTCGATTAAAAAAAGAAAAAAAATCGAGATGATACAATTTTTTTTAATAAATCTCAACCTTGACTTGCGTTAGTTAGTTCCTTTTTCGCATTAATATGATTAAACTACTATTACTATTAATATATTATTATTAACAATATATTACTATTAGTATATTATTATTAACAATATAGTACTATTAGTATATTATTTTTAACAATATATTACTGATATTAATATTAGTATATTATTATTAACAATATTTTACTATTAATATATTATTATTAACATATTATTCTCGACGACTCACTGATTCTTATACCCCCTCCTGTTCCATATCGTTTATGAGCGAAAAATTCTTTCTCCATCTAGCGGAATATTTCAGAACAGTAATGGCGCGAAATTCAAATTGAACGAAACAAGAAAGTGTATTTAAACTAACTCCTGGGCTAATATTGATCTATTCGGTAATTAAAATAACCATTATTGACACTAACTAAAACCTTCTATTATTGAAAAGTACATTAAAGGAAAATTAAAGGAAAATATTGAAAAGCCACTTTGAATTCTGGTAATTTTAATTCAATTATTGAATTCGTGGTTAAAAGAAAAAATGTTCTTTTCTGAATTTTTTCTTTTCCATCAATATTATAATTCATGAAAGAAATTTCCAAGTTGAAACTTGAGGTTTCACTATATATTGTATATTACATACAATACGGAAAAGCTAATGACGTCATTCGAATCATAGTCTCAATCGATAGAGCTTTGTACATGCGTACGTTAAAAATGAAAGCATTATTAAACATATACATATATATATACATAAAATAATAATACTCCACAATAAGTATTGTTATGCGCCAATATAAAAACAAATTTCTCACAAATCTAATTTTGCGGATAAACTTTCACATTAGTAGTCCAATTTTGCATATACACAGTAAAAATAAAATCTTATTTTAAGATGAGTCTTAAATTCAGCACTGCTAGCCAAAATGTAAATTGTATGTAAAATCATTGCGTAAATTCAGCAAAGGCTGTCTTAAAAATGTTGCATCTTAAAATAAGACATCTTTTCTGCCTTAAAATAAGACTTTCTTTTTACTGTGTATATGTATATTAGTTGCGTAATAAGTGAATTAAATTTACAAAAAAAAATTATATATTTGTACTATATGTATATATATGTATAAGTATTGGTATATATAAGGTATAGCCACGTAAAAAATAACCGTATAAACGTAACATAAAAATACAACAAATTCATTGCAAGTTTCTATTTTCACTTTACTCGTATCTATAAATTCTGTGAGTAGCTTTAGAAATAAGTTTCTGTCGCTTAAAGGAGCAGAAATTTAAATATATACCCCTGCTTGCACTTCTGGTATTTCGCGTGTGTTGTTTTCAAGTTCAACAATCTAAAGAGAGCAAAGGCTACAAATATTTTTCTATTTTTAATATTATGCATATGGTATATAGCTCTAAAGTTTCTTTAACTCTAATTACATATTTTCAAATATAATAGTAATAATTCCACTAATCATGTATATTTAAAAAGTATTGTATAATATTTATAGACACTTTACTTCCGTAACATTATAAATATTAACAAATTTCACGAGAGCTGAGCTTATACCAAAAATTAATCAATAGTCATATAATTTGATTTCCTTTTTGACAATTAAAAAATCACGATTTTCAGTGTGGATCGAATTTTATAAAAGATTGAAACAGTCATCGAACTTTTGTTTGATAAAATTTTTAATTGAGCCGAATTTACATACAGTAAACTTTTTTATTAAAGCGAAATATCCCTGCTTCGCGATTTTTAGTTCACTATTTATATTTTGTACACTGAAAAAAAATTTATTTGATTCAAATACATAATAAATTACTTGCGACTATTATCAAAAAAATATTTATTTGTATCAAATAAATTTTATTTGAGTCAATTAAATGGTAATTGATTCAAATACAGAAATTATTGATTCAAATACAGAAACTATTGATTCAATTATAGTTTATTTGATTTAAATAAAAATTATTTGGTTCAAGTAAATATTTATTTGATAATAGACAAGTAATCGGTTATTTGAATTAAATAAATATTTTTTTCAGTGTATATACTGCAACATTTTTTTAAAAATTATAGTTGTCAGAAAAGAGGCGGTTATTGTCTAAAAAATGTTTCTTGATTTCAATTTATCAGAAGAGGAAAACTCTCTCTCTCTCGAACCATTTCAGAATTCAATGAAGTAGAAAAATCCAATAGAGGATTATATGTACTTTTCTCAAGCCTCGTGTAAAAGGGTAAATGACATAGACATCATTCTCGTCAATGCTGGTTATCTTCTCTGTGCAATTGAGTCGAATAAAATGCCTCCTAGTTCGACATGTTATATACGCTTTTCACTTTTATTCATGTTTTTCGTTTTTTTTTCTATTTTTCATTTCTCGCACTTCCATAGAATTAACTGCGCTTTCATTTTACAAACTATTCTGTGATATTTACTGTCACACTCCAGAAATATCTTATGTGAGCATATTTTCGTTTTAAATATTTCAGAAAGCCTTTTATACTTTTCTATTCGATAAAAAAAAAAATGTTTCCGGTCTCTAAACTTTAAAAATATTTATAGATATTCATAATGAAGAAAACTGTGTTAATGGGAAAGTTCTATTAAATACAAATTCTGTCGGATTTAAGAATACGTGAAATGGCCAGGTGGCTTCCCTACTGGATTTGTAACCGCAAGGGGAACCGGGTTCGATTCTTCACGACTGTGGATTTTTTCCGCGGAAAAATTTGTCAAATATAAATTCTGTTAATGTTAATGTTAATTAGATAAATTCCGTTAAATAAAAAAATCCTGTTCAATTTAAATTCTGTCAAATAAAAATTCAGTTTCTGCTGTATAAAAAATTGCGGACGAGTAGAGAAATTCTGCCAAATATTCGCTTTGATGTCAAAGAATAAATTGAACAGTAAATAAAAGAATAAATAAAATAAGAATAAGAAAAAGCACAATAAGAAAAATAAATTGAAGAATAAATAGTTCAGTAAGAAAAATAAATACAGAAAAGTAAATATAATAAAAAGAAGAATAAAAGAATAATAAATAAAATAAGAATAATAAATAGCACAATAAGTACAATAAATTGAAAAATAAATAGAAAAAGAAGAAGAATAATAAATACCATAATAAGAACAATAAATAGAATAAAAACAGTAAACAATTTTCAATAAATACAACGATTTTAATAAAAAAAAAAAAAATCAGCTTCAGCAAGAAAAGAATAACAATAAATAACAACAGTCATTTAATTTCACTAACATTGCAAATTTCATTCAAGAGAAAGCAAGAGAAGAAAAGGACAATTTGAAATCGACATTGAATGGTTGAATGGTGACTTGAATCGGGTGTTATTCACCCTTTAAAAATCGATTCTCAGTTTATCGTCTCTAGTTACATATATAAATATATAATAATATATTTATTATATTATTTTTTTTTTCGATGAAAATTGAAGGCGAAAACAAAGTCGAGCAAACATAAAAGAAAAGAAGTATCTCATCATCATATATATATAATACTGCAATTAGCTCAGGTTTCCGTGTAATTTCTTTAGCTTTGAAAAGGTGAGGGGATTCTGAGCGTATGAGAGGAAGCAGAGATAGGTGTGTAACATATAGAAAACATTATATACGTATACGTATATGTATATTGAAGATGCAAAACTGGGCTGTACGGTTCGTGAGACAGGTGAAACACAAGGGACAGCCCCAGTGAGAGAGGGCACAGGTATGGGACGTGTTGTGTTGTTATATATCGTTGGGAATATATAGGTGGACGATCATGTATACGAGGCGTACAGGTAAAAGAAACGTTACCATGGATACGACCATGGCCACCCTCAATCAATAATTATATGATGGGGTGTCGGTTCGGTCGGTGACGCAGGCAAAAGGCCCACGTGGTCCTATCGCCACGTGCAAGACCTCCATTCTTGTAACCGCGTTTCTCATCATGACGTAGATAGCGACAAATAAATTGTCATTTACATTCCACAATAAATACATTTCGTGAGAGGGATTCTTTCAATTCAATAGACGCGTAAATTAACAGAGGAATAATTTACAACAATAATCTTACAACAAAAAAATAACCAAAGGCAACTTATTACAATAAACAAAAAAAAAAAATTCAAATTCTTCCTTGAAAAAAAGGGCCAAACAATTTTATTCAAAACCAAAAGTTTTTTGTTAGATTCAAATAATAATTACAATGGTAACAAAATTTTTTCCCTTTCGGAAAATTATTATTTAACTTTAATCGAAAATAATTGGAAAAATAGAGAAGAAATAGAATTACTATTTTTAAAAATTAAATAATAAATAAATTCAAAAAGTATTGAATTAAAAACGGTTTTGTATAAAACTATTTTTGGATAAAAGAAAATTCAATTAATTGCGAAAAACCACCAACTTTTAATAAGCGATTTAAAAAATGAGAGGAAAAATATATGAAATTATATACTTTCTGAGAGTTTTGATTCTGAAACGAGAGGGAGTTAAAAATTCAACGACGTCTAATATTGACTTGTCTTCTCCACTCTCGGGAGAAGTGGAGTGACGGTTATAACAAAACTTGCATAACATCTCTCCCAATTATCAAGTCAGACGTTGGGTTTGCATTTCGGATAGTATCATAAAAAATTACGCGCATTTGGTAAATAAGCATTACTTCATTTATAAATTATAACGCAACTTTATAAATAGTCCGCGTTAATTAATCGCCATATTAGCGACAAAATATATCCACCATTTATAATTTATCCCTTTGAATTTATACTAAAAAAAAAAAATTTCGCCCATTTTCTTCCTATAAATGAAACTGAATTTGAAAAAATTTAATTTTGAAACGAAATCAGCAAAAATTATTCATACAATATTAACATGTAAAAATTAATAATTTCAATAACGATTCAATCAATTTTCACATTTTTAAATAAAAAGAATTCAATAATTAATTAACGTATAGCCAAAAAATTAATAATTTATACTACATGTGTCAAAAACGTTCTGAATTCAAATTTTTTTAATTTTTATTATATTTTAATAATACCTCATTTCGATTTGAAAATTAAATTTTTATATTATAATTTTTTTTTAATTTTGGAAAAATTTCTCTAATTGGATTATGGGTTATATTTTATCCTTAAAGTTAACTCAGTATTATTTGTATTTTGATTTTTCTTATACTTATTAATATTTTTAATGAAATACAGGCATCACAGTACCTTTTATCCTCAAAAAAGGGGAAAAGGGGAATTTTTTTTCTAAAAAAGGGGACAAAAAGGGGACAAAAGATATACCCAAAAAATAATAGTTTTAAAAGTCATATTAATAATATATTAATAATTTTACAATTTCTTACAGTTTTGGGCTCTAGTAGGAAATAAGTTTAATATTAAGAAAATTTTTTCATACATATCTACATCACATAAACAATATATATGGGCGATTCCGTGAAATTTACATATGACTTCTAAAATTCGGCCAAATATTTTTTTTTTCATTCTTCATTGACAAAAAAGGAATACGTATTTTTTATTTTTTTCTTTAAGAAAAATTTTTGTAGAAAAATTTTTATTAAAAAAATGACAATTTTTTATAAACAAATTAATTTTTTTTAATTTGGGCAGGATTTTTTTAAATTTTTTCTTTTATTCCACACTTGAAAATGTTAAGAAAAGTTTGCAAAAAGTTTTGGAGTGGGCCAAATTCAATTTTTTGTTTAAATAATTAATTAATAAAAACATAAATTTTTTTTGTCTTTTCTTTAATTTTTCCAAACAAAATTTATTTTAGTTTGCATTTCTATGAGTGAGGTATAGGATTCTAGCAATTACAAAACTTTTTGTTATAAAAAATTAAAAAAAAACATTAAAAAAAATTTTTTTTTATTAATTAATTATTTAAACAAAAAATTGAATTCGGCCCACTCCAAAACTTTTTGCAAACTATTCTTAACACTTCCAAGTGTGGAATAAAAGAAAAAAATTCAAAAAAAATCATGCCCAAATTTAAAAAAAATTAATTTGTTTATAAAAATTTGTAATTTTTTTAATAAAATCTTAAAAAAAAATTTTTTTTCTTTAACATCATTTAAAACTTGAGGAAAAACTAAACATTTTTTCTCTTG
>JUFY01015021.1:1349-16923 GCA_001855655.1 Leptopilina clavipes
TAATAATAATAATAATAAATAACATTGTTCGAAATATTATAAATTTATAATATTGCGATATTGTTATAGATTAATAAAAAATGTTCCCTCTGTTATGAAATACCTGAAAATTTTTTAATTACATACTTGTTAATTACTGCCCGAACTAATTGAATTTATTTAACATATTACAATAATATCGGGAGGAAAATATTGTCCGAGCATAGGAATTTAGTATTCAAAGTATTTACGATGCATTTTTTTTCGCATGCAACAAAATTCCAAAGTACAATATCGAACATTACATTCATATACCATGATTAATCAACATTCAATTGGTTACTGAAATTTACTGAAACCTTGAATAGCGATACAATCGTTAAATTGAAATTAAATTTTACTTCCTGGAATATAATCTCGAAAATAAAAGAGGGAAAAAAATTGAATTCCAATGGAAATTATTCGCTCAATTATATTAAATTCGATTATTCTTGTAATATTTTGAGTATCAATTTTGCAATTAAATAGAAATGCACTTGGATTATTTGTGTAAATAATCTTGTATTTTTTTTTATACTTGGATTTTAGTCTTTTGTAAATTACATTTATTTAATTTTTATGTTCCTAAATTTTCGAACGGCTCGCATGAATATTCTATAAATTTTATTTGACATAATAGTTAATTGACATAAAAATCATTTGACATAAAGTTCGTTTGACATGGAAACATTGGCGCGAATTTTAGAAGTAACCAATTAGAGAGAAAATTATGATTGGCCAGTTTTAAATTAAGCGAAAATATTTTCATGTCAAATGAACTTTATGTCAAATGATTCATATGCTAAATGAAATTCATATCAAATGAATTTTATGTGAAATGGCATTTATGTCAAATGAATTTTATGCCAATTGAAATATTTGTCAAATGAAATTTATGTCAAATGAAATTTATGTCAATTGGAATTTATGTGAAATAACATTTATGGCAAATGTTTTTTATGTCAAATGAAATTTATGTCAATAGGAATTTATGTCAAGTGATTCATATTAAATTAAATTTGTCAAGTGGTTTTTATATCAAATAATTATTATGTCAAATGATATTTATGTTAAATGTATTTTATGTCAAGTGGTTTTTATATCAAATAGGAATTATGTAAAATGATATTTATGTTAAATGAATTTTATGTCAAATAAAATTTATGTCAAATGAATTTTATGTCAAATTAAATTCATGGTTAATGATTTTATGTCAAATACCATTATGTCAAATAAGATTTGTGGAATATTCATGCGAGACGTTCGGAACGTTCCAATGAACGAAATTTATTTATTTGGTTCAAACATAATTTTTCTCCGAGTGACGAATAAAGTTGCTCTAAATTTTAAAACTAAAGGTTTTTAGAGAGTGAATTTTGAAAAAAAAATTGGGTGCGCCGTGGATTTAATTTGAATGGAAGGATTTAAGTGGAGGTTTTAAAAAAGTTGAGTTTATTAGATACATGGCATTATCACGCTGCGACTTGTAATACTTAACTGAGTGAGCCTAATTGTTCAAATACACGCGCTTCACCACAACTTGACTCACCCCTCGTGCGAAAACAACAATAGTAGGCACTCGGACACCCACACTGAGTTCAATATCTACATTGTATTCTGAATTGTACGAGTGTATATATATATACATGCACTATAAGCTGCACGCACATGTTCCATAAGCGGAATTTCAATCAACCCCGCCAACCGAAGTAGCAACTAATCTCGATCTACCTGCTCATTTCCTAATACTCCAATTCAACTAATCACTATGCTTTGTGCAAATTTTAACTTTCATTCTCAGCATTCAGTTGCCTTGTTTGTGGGAATTCAAGAAATGTTCCCAAGTGTATTTATAGCTATTGAATTCAAATTACTCTGAATCTCAGTTAGTGACAAGTGAGCTACTAATTCATATTAGTAAGAATTTCCACTAATTTTTAGTAAAATATAACTAAAATAATAGGAAAAAAATTTTCTTTTCTCTTTCTCTTTTACTTTTACTAAAGTTTTAGTGAAAAATTACTAAAAATTAGTGGAAATTCTTACTAATGTGAAAAGTTGTCTACAAATTTAAATTAGTAGAAATTTTTTTTAGTAATTTTCTACTACAACTTTAGTAAAAAAATTAGAACTTCTAAATAAAATAGTAAAATTCGACTAAAAATTATTGAAAATTTTCAGTAATTTTCTACTAATACTTTATTTAAAAAAATAGAACTACTAAATGTAAAATTCGACTATAAATTAGTTGCTAATTTATTAGTAAATTTTAACTAATAATTAAGTAACACTTTGAATTAGTGACTGACTTTTGCTTCTAAATTAGTAGAATTTTACTAAGAAATAGTGAAACAAAATTCTTCTACTAATTAGTAAAATTTAACTAATTTAAAAGCAGGAAGTTAGTGACTAATTCAAATTATTTAAAATTTTTACAAATTCAGATTTTGAGAGTAAATTCGTAAACTTTTTTGTTTATTCATAAGTAATTAAAAATAAAATAAAATAAGAAAAGTTACTTCAGAACCAGGAAGCTTATCTGCCTTTGAGATTAGTCATCAGAACCTTAGATTCTGCTTCGAATGACTCATCCGAAATGCAAATATGTACAAACTTTCTCTTTCTTTCTCGATATAATTGAGATTATTTTTCGAACATTTTGACTAAAATGAATTTCCATAAAATATTTGTGAGTGAGAAAAAATTATTTTTAATATTTTAATTGACTTGTTTGAGTTTTATATATTCTCTAAATCTGAATCAGCAAACATTTTGACTGACTTTTATCTTTTGCATTAGTGAAAATTTACTAATAAATTAGTAGAAAATTTTTTTTTACTATTTATTAGTAAATTATTCTCTATTTTAACTAATCAGAATTAGTGACTGACTTTTTGCTACTGAATTAGTTAAAATTGACTATTAAATTAGTAGCTAATTTTTTTTTCTATTTATTAGTACCTAAATTATTTTTTATTTTAACTAATCTTAATTATTGACTAATTCTTAGCTTTTGAATTAGTTAAAATTGACTAATAAATTAGTAGGTAATTTTTCTTTACTATTTATTAGTAAATAATTTTTTATTTTAACTAATCAGAATTAGTGACTAACTTTTTGCTTAAAATTTACTGGTAAATTAGTAAACAAGTTGCTTTTACTATTTATTAGTAAATTATTCTTTATTGTAACTAATCTGAATTAGTAATTGTCTTTTTTTGCTAAATTAGTCAATAATTAAAATTTACTATAAAATTAGTAGAAAAAAAATTTTGTTCACTATTTATTAGTAAAATTTAACTCAATTCAGAAGCAAAAAGTCAGTCACTTATTCAAATTAGTTAAAATTTGAAATACTAATTTAAATTTAGAGAGTCTGAGTGTACGGAAAATATTTTCGATCTTATATTTCCGGTTCTTATTATTTTTTATGATTTTCAACGTCACTCTCGAAGAATGTCATGAACTCGACTGCACTAATGTAACGTGACCGTAAATCTGCATTCTATATACGTGTGTGTATGACGACGTGCGCGCTGGATTTTGGTCCTTTTCTCCCTGGGTTGAAACGCGATATTAATGTACGAGAATCGTGAAAATCTCATTTTCCCAAGCTTCTCTTGGGAAAGTACCACGTTACGGAAAGCGACAAGCTACGGCGACCAAGAAAAGTCGTATTTTCATTCTACATACTCGTCTGGGACATTCAAGCCTTCCAGGTTATTACGTTATAAACATGAGTCTTAAGAATCAACCTCGTTCATGACACAACCCTGAACGTCACGACTAGAAAATTAATCGAATGTTAAATTTTAATCAAGACACATACAACCCCCTTTTCAACACCAATGTGTGTAGTATCTTCTGCATTCTGTGGAACTTTTTATCACTTTTTTTTTTGTACTTACGAGTTTATATTTACACTTTGTGTGCAAAATATTCGCGAAACAAAAGAGATCTGCACTGCTGAATGAGAAAAGTAGACTCAAAAATGATTTATTTGGATCAAATACAATTTTTTTGAATCAAATATAATCTATTTGAATCAAATATAATTTATTTGAATCAAATATAATTTATTTGAATCAAATATAATTTATTTGAATTAAATAAAAGTATATTTGTCTCAGAACTTACTAAATTATTTATTTGTTGCAAATAAACATTTTATTTAGAACAATTAAAATATTTTTTGGAGCAAATAAAATTTTTTTTCTTTGAATCAAATGAAATATTTTTTGGATCAAATAAAATTTATTTGAAACAAATAAATAGGTTAGCAGGCTCTGATACAAATGTCTCAACTTTTTGATGTTTGTTTCAAATGGTGGAAATTGCTGAAATTGTTTTTTTCTTGTTTATCTATCAGTTATTGATAGTGTTATTAACAAATTCTTTTTTTTCTGTTTCAGGTACGTACCTTACGACAAATTTTGACGTTTCTCTTTTCTTTGTAAGGTAATATAATAACATAATAATATAATATTCGAATTATTTTTAAATAAATTTATTTCCCGAATTGATACTATAATTAATAATTACAAATAAAGAATTAATAGCAATTGCTTTAATCGAGAGTTGATACACTGAAAAAAGATTATTTGATTCAAATAATACTAGAAAATTATAAAATAAATTTTATTTCAGTCAGTTAAATTTCATTTCAGTGAATTAAATTTTATTCGAGTCAATTAAATAGTATTTATTTTAAATAAAGAAATTATTGGTTCAAATAAATAGAGAAATTATTGATTGGAAGAATTATTTCTCTAAGAATAAATTTATTTGTCTCGAATAAAAATTACCTGGTTCAAGTAAATATTTATTTGATAAATTGACAATCCATTATTTGAATCAAATAAATTTTTTTCCAGTTCATAAGAATGTATAATGATAATATTAAAACGGTAAAAAATGTTTTTGAAATTTTGTTTCCTCTGATAAATAATTCATATGGTAATTGAAGATTTCTCGCGACTTGCACATATATTTATCTGGCACACGTTTACAAGTGGTGCTAAAATTAGCATCTCTGTAACTAAAAAAAAAAACAAACAAGGAATATACCGTACCTCCGTTGAGTGACAATGCAATTGATGCATTAGGCATATTTAGCTTAAATGTATAATGCACACAATGGAATATACAAGTACCTATCGTTTTATTCAGAAGTTTATTCCCACTTATTTGACTAGTTAATTTTATTTGGAATATATTCCGCCCCCAAGAGTGGTCGTAAAATGCGTGAAGTTAAAATAAATGCTCTGGCTCCTGCAATGGATCCTGACCTCGTTCTGACTTGCTCGTTTTAATATATAAACACCTACGTGTGTGTGTGTGTGTGAGTGTGAGAGAGAATATATTGTTGTAGCGACATGTTAAGATCGTCATAATCTACTCTATTGTATTATATTTGCATCATTAATACATCAACATCTAATCATTGTTTATGTACCTTGTTAAATTACTTACCTTTGACGCATAACGAAGAATTCGATACAAGTTTGCTAATTTCTAATCTTCATAGTTTAATTCAACAATATTGTTATTATTGACTCATGTACCTGCCAGGAGGGTAAAGTTTCAATTTTTCAGTACAATTTTTTTCAGTACTTGTACTGAAATTACGAAAATTTGATAGAAAGTTTGTCTGACTATAAATGAATTTTACTACTGACAATGTAATTACAAAAATTGGAAACAACTTTGACTATGAGCGATTCTACTACTGGCACTGAAATTACGAAAATTCGATAAAAAGTTTGTCTGACTACGAACTCTTTTACTACTGTCATTGATATTATTCTGAAAAAATGTTTGTCTACCTGTAAATGGCCTTTACTACTGACATTGTAATTAGGAACATTTGAGAAACACTTTGTCTAACAATGAATGTCTTTTACTATTATTAATTAGAAAAATTCTATAAATAATTTACGAATATTGATAAATTTTGTCTGACTATGAATGTTTTTACCCACTACTGAGTCTCTAAATTTACAAGAATTCGGAAAATGTTGGTCCAAGTTTAACCGTCTTTAACTACTAAAATTAAAAGCATTTAAAAAGTTTTCCTAATACAACTTTAAGCAATTCGGTAATTAAATTAATCAAAAATAGTTATACATTGTCGAAAAGTTAAAAAATGTCGTAATTTTTCCATTAGTAATAAAAAACAGTTTCAGTCAGACAAAATTTCTCGAAATATCTAACGGTTTGACGCAGACAAATTTTTATATCAAACTTTTGGAAATTTTTCCCATTAGTAGTAGAAGACAGTTTTAGTCCTTTCTATAATTAATAATTATCACTCCAAAATTGAAAATTACAAATATTCGCAACACTTTGCCTAACTTAAACTGTTCGTTACATATAGTAAAACGAATTTTTACAATGACATACGAATTCGCTTGAGTAAAAATGATAAAAATCGTGTTGGATTCTTAAAATAATTATACAAGGACAAAAAAAGAACAAGAAAATAAAATATTAAACAAAGAGGCAAGAAGCAAAAGTCACGTGTGTTGTTCGAGTGAATGAATTTAGCAATTTTTATCAATTAAAATTTGATTAATAGTAGAAACGAATGTCTTCGATGTCTGAAATAAATTGGCAATATGCAAGCACATGGAAAGCGCTTGCGACTTTCGTTCGTTTATTTTTATTTATGAATCTCCTCTGATTACGATTTAGCGCGATAATTTTCGAATCCTCATTACGACTTTAATCTTTTCGCTTTATCAAGTTGATGATTTACCGGCAGCTGTAGTGCATTACTTCATAATCCTGCAACTCGATTTCGGTGGCTAGGGTGGTATTGCTTGGTTATATGGTGCATTGTACATATATATATATATATATTTATGTATATATTTTCGAACATATGGATGTGTGTGTGTGCGCGCGATACAACAACGTCAGAATAAAGCTCGGTACGAGATGAGATGAGCTCGTGTGTTTTCATGTATGCATCGCTTCTCTCTTGTGGTGGTGGTTGTACCGTATGGCTCTGGTGCGGTGTGATGTGGTAGGTCTCGTGTGTAACAAGCGAATGTGGGTAGAACAATGTTTTCATTAACTGAATACATGGCCAGCAAGTCGACATTTCGTCCAACTCACCTCTCTGTCTATGAATACTTTCAAATATATACACACACTTTTCACAATTCATTTTCACATTTGTCTACAACTTTTTAATTAATATTTCCCATACCCACTTCGATCTAGAGAGCTCCAATTTTTCCCTCATTTTCGAAATTCTACCGAACGTGTTCTGCTAAACGAGTAATTTTATCAGTTCGTATCAAAAATAGAGAATAATTTTATATATTTTACACAAAAATTAAAAAATTTTGTTATTTTAACATTTAATTCGGTGAGCGTAAGGAATTGTTTAAACAAATTATTAGTGATATTTACACAATTTCTCAACAATTGTTTAAACAAATTATTGTTTAACTAACAATTTCAAGTATATTCCTTATTTTTTATAATTAGCTTCATAAATTGTAAAATTAGAAAAATACTACATCTTTCTAGGTGAAATGGGAAAAAAGTTAATATAAAACAATTATTTGTTTAAACAATTGCTAAAATAGAGATTTTCCATTTAATATTAATTGATTATTAATTTATCAAAATTAGCACCATAAATTGAAAAATTAGACAAATACTGCATCTTTCTAGGCGCAAGGGTAAAAAGTTAATAAATAACAACAATTATTTGTTCAAATAATTGCTAAAATAGAGAAAACAATTGCTAAAATAGAGATTTTCCATTTAATATTAATCGATTATTAATTTATTACAATTAGCACCATAAATTTTAAAATTAGACAAATACTGCATCTTTCTAGACGCAAGGGGAAAAAGTTAATAAATAACAACAATTATTTGTTTAAACAATTGCTAAAATAGAGAATTGACATTTAATATTTTCGATTACTATATTTAGCTCTATAAATTGCAAAATTAGAAAAATACTGCATCCTTCTAGGTGCAATGGGAAAAAAGTTAATAAATAACAACAATTATTTGTTTAAACAATTACTAAAATAGAGTATGTAACAAATTTAACTTAATATCTTATGTAATTTAATGATTTAATACTAAGTAATACTAATAAAATAATTTTTTTAATTTTTATTTTGCACATGTAATATGAAATAATTATTTATATAATTATATAAACAATAAATTGTTATTATTTACGAACTTCAATTACAATTCACCTAAAAAGTTGATTTTAAAAAATGCAGGTTTTTCAATTTGTCGGAATTAATTAGTTAAAATTGTTTAAATAAATTATTATAATTATTTAATCCCTTTTTATGAAACACCTGAAATATATATAGTTTTTTACCATTTTTGCAACTAATCGAGCCTTAAATAATAAGAGATATAGATGAAATATAAAATTACAATTTAAACGTTTGTTTAAACAATTTATTGTATTTTAAAACAATAATTAAAATCATGATTTTATATTTCATCTCTGCTTCTTCTTATTTAAGGCTCCTTAAATTGCAAATTTTTTTAAAAAGTGTCTTTTTAGGTGAATTATTAAGGAATTTGGTAAACAATAACAACTAATTGTTTAAACAATTACATAAATAATTATTTATAATTCTCTTGTATAAAGTTACAAACAGAAATTAGAAAAATTACAATTAAATTACATTTTTTTCTTAGTGTAAAAATTCAAAACTCATAAAAATTGAAATATTTATAAAAACTTAATTAAAAGTATTAAATGTTAAAATAATATTTAATTTTTATGTACAATATAACATATTTTTATGAAAATTTTTGTGTTTTGATACCGACTCTAATATTTTATATACAATGAAAAAAAATTATTATTTCACTCAAATATTAAGTTACTTGAATATTATCAAATAAATATTTATTTAAACAAAAAAAATTTTATTTCAGTCAATTAAATAGTATTTGCTTCAAATGCAAAAATTATTGATTAAATTACAGTTTATTTGATTAAAATAAAAATTTATTTCATTACAATAATGACTTACTTGACTATTATCAAATAAATATTTACTTGAACCAAATAATTTTTATTTAAATCAAATAAATTGTAAGTGAAATAATAATTTTTGTGTTTGAATCAAATTCCATTTAATTGACTCAAATAAAAATTATTTGATACAAGTAAATATTTATGTGGTTCAAGTAAATATTTATTTGAGAATATTCACACTGTAAACTTTAAAGTATCAATAAGTTGATACCAAAAATATCATATTTATTCTAAATTTTTGGCTTAATTTGATACTTTTGGTACAAATTTGATACTTTTAAGTTTATAGAAAGTAATTCATTATTTGAATCAAATATGTCTTTTTTTTCGTGTACTTATTTATTATTTATTAGACGTCGAAAAAATTACATAGGTAAAGAAAAGTGTAAAACAGGAGTTAAAATGCAAAGGTTTGAATCAAAAGTAAACTTTGTATGTGTTTTTTTTCGAGTAGAGAGAAAAAAAAGCGCATGTGCATCTAAACGAGAAAAATAATGTGTAGTCAAAGGGGAAGGTAAATCTAC
Organism: Leptopilina clavipes; assembly: GCA_001855655.1. Classification (NCBI taxonomy): domain Eukaryota; kingdom Metazoa; phylum Arthropoda; class Insecta; order Hymenoptera; family Figitidae; genus Leptopilina; species Leptopilina clavipes. The sequence continues at coordinate 10,929 of JUFY01015021.1, forward strand.
AGGTTAAATATTAAAAGCTGCATGAATAGGCACGTGGTAGTATTTTATATAGTGTTCTAGGAGCAAACCATACATATTCATGCTTCAATGCTAAAGCAGACATTCCCTCTCTTTCTCTCTCTCTCTTGCACAACGTAAGGCGACGATATTTCCAAGGTATTTGTTCCCAAAGTACACTGGGGTCTTGATCCGGAGAAATTTATTCCAATTGCAAGAAACTCTTGCATCATATCTCGATGTAGCTTCAAGTCACGAGTATGTTCCACTTTAGTTGGGATTGCAATGCAACTACAGGTGCCTGAACCAAATTTACGTCGTAGGTATATATACAGTACTATCGAAAATTTCCCGAAGGACCAATGTCCAGTTGCAAGTTCACCGCTCACGATGCTCTCTATCTGTAAATGTAACGAACCCTGACAAACGGCAAATATATAACCCGCAGCAATAAACGTTAAATGGATATTTGTTATTAATTAATTTTCCTCCCAAGAATTTCTCCCAGGGAGGTTCATATTTTACCCATATATATTAATATTATTTCTCGATCCGAAAAATAAACTTTATATTTTTCTCTTTTTTCTCCCATATAAAAGATTGTAATTTATTGTTCTAATTGTCGATTTACTGAAGGGGGGGAAAAAATAGTAACAGCGCAACTGTGAAATTGGAGGAAAATTAATTCTTCCATAGCAATAATTTTGATTAAGATCATCGGTTTTTGTATATAGTCTTTCGTTGCGCGTGTCTAATTCGTAAGTCAACAATGTCAGTATTATTATTATTATTAACAATATCGTGAGTTAACGCAACTTGAAAAATAATTTGTCCCATCATGAGGGGAAAAATCGTGACACATATGACCGACATTTTTGCATTTCAAACATGCGAGTGATATTTTCCAATGATGATGGAGAAATAAACGAAAAAAAAGAATAAATATTTGACACTTCCAGGATTAACAATTAATAACAATAATATACATACATCGCGTGCTGAAATTACGTGAGATTGTGATCGTCAGTTTGTGTGACATACCAAACAACAGAAGCCGCAACAACCTCTCCAATTGATTCGACTATTGTTGCTAACACTGAAACAGTCGTCAGCGAACATCTTTGATTCCCTTCATCGTGTGATGTAATTAAAATCCCATCAGTTAAAAGAAATAAAAGTATTAATTATTTATAATTAAATGAAAATAATTAATTACTACATCAATTAAATAAATAATTAGTACAGCAATATACAATAGTAAAGTAGTATTAGATACTTTTTGCTTTTGTATTAGTTAAAATTTACTAATAAATAGTGAAAAGAAATTTCTATTAATTTATTAATAAATTTTAACTAATTCAAAAGCAAAAAGTAAATTATTAGTTAAAATTTTTACTGTATTTTAGATTTAGAGGAATACTTTTAAATTTTAATTGATGGTAATTTTAATCTGTTACTATAAGTATCTGAACGATTGTGTTTTGTTAGTTGAAATATAATATTGCAGTTGAATGTAATAATAAAAGTGGGACATGGACGTTGTCTATGCAGAATGTTAGGAGTGGATCTAAGAGGTTTTGGAATATCATGTTTTCCACATTTTAGTCCTCGGATGATAAGCATATCAAAGAAGCTAAGCGTATATCCTCTAAGCTATTAGATAGGCGAACATACTGAACCCTAAGAAGATAATGCTTCTGTACGCGAAAGCCAAATACGCGATAGCATAAATATATACACGTACGTGTAAATATACACATACACGCGTATATATTTTTTCCATATTGAAGACTCAAATATGGCATTTCAAACCAACAATATGCGTATATGTAATCTGAGTTAGTTTGCTGCTATCGTTATCGAAACTTTTCACTTCACAGCAGATGCATTACATGGTAATTTTTAAATCGCCTCTCTTTTTCATTTAAATCGAATTTAAAATCATTTTTATAATCAAATTTAATAAAAGTTGAATAAATAAAATCAATTGAACGCAGGGAAATTCAAAAATTCCATTCAGACTACAAGATTCACTTGGAAAAAAATTCATTTGATACAAATAAATATTATTGGTTTAATCAACCAAATAAATACATTTAACCGAAAGATTTGTTTGGTTCCATCATAAAATTTAGTTCAAATGACCAAATTCTTTCTTCGATCGAAAAATTTATTAAACCAAAAGAAAAATTTAAAGTCAAATAAATATTTATATATGTTAAACAAACTTTAGTTAAAATTATTGAAAACTTGAACCTATACAACAAAATAAAGAGAATTTTGATTCAAATATTTAATTTTTCCCTGAGTATTTTTGTTTTATGTGATCACTCATGCGGAAATTGGTGAAAAAAGTTCTGCATTAAGGGAGTTTTGCAAAAATTACAAGACTTGGAAGAATTCATAATTAATTCTCTCTGAAAATACGTTACATATTTTCTGACCGTTGACGCACTTTTCGAGTAGCATGTGAATAAACACAGTTCCATATAGTAGTGGAATATATATATACATATATATATATATATATACAATATATATAATTCAGGGGCATATACGGAGTTGGTATCATCTTTCCGCACCGACGAAAATTTAACTACACTCAGCTGTAATTGCACCGCAGAATAATTGCGGGAAATCGTATGAGAATAAATACGAAATACCGCCCGACGGAAATTACATATTTGCAGTTACGGGAATCTCGATAAAACGTATCCTACTTTCTATGCGCGCGCCTGTAAACAAATTAAGCTCTGAGCGATTTGCGTGATTCGACAGTTGGCAAATAACATTATATACCTGAGCATTTTCTAATTTAACCAAAAGCCTTTGCTCTTGCGTGTGTGTGTGTGTGTGTGAGTGAATGAGTGTAAATTTAATGTCCAAAAGTTTTTCAATTTCATCTATGTGCGTACATATGAAAATATTTCGTAAAATTTAATTTCGAAAAATGAAATGTAATATTTTATTCATAATTTTAATCATAAAAGCTATGGTTTTATAATGCAAAAAGAGAATTGAGAAAAGTTTCGAATATTTTGATGTACAATTTTTCGTAATTTTTTGTTTCAACATGAAAAAATAGTCGCAGTTGGTCCATATAATTGTTTTTGATCAGAAGTGATAATAAAAAATTAAATATGAACATATAGCTTAGGAAGAATTGATTCAGTCAATTGTAGTTTGTGTGAATGGTAATTTGAGCCATTTGCAGTTTATGTAAATAGTAGTTTTAAACCAATTGTTTCTTATATAAAAAGTAGTGGCAGCCAATTGTAGTTTATGTAAATATTATATTGCTTCAATTGTTTATTTTATAAATAGTAATTTTTGGAACATTGTAGTTTATGTAAACAGTAGTTTAAGTCGATTGTCTCTTATATAAAAAGAAGTTTGAGACGATTGTAGTTTATGTAAATATTTTTAGCTTCAATCGTTTCTTTTATAAATAGTAATTTTTTGATAATTGTAGTTTATGTAAATAGAAGTTTAAATCAATTGTTTCTTACACAAAAAAGAAGTTGGAGCCGATTGTAGTTTATGTAAATATTATTTTGCTTTAATTGTTTTATTAAATGGTAATTTTTGGAAAATTGTAGTTTATGTAAATAGGAGTTTAGTCCAATTGTTTCTTACATAAAAAGAAGTTTAAGCCGATTGTAGTTTATGTAAATAGTATTTTGATACAATTTTTTCTTCTATAAATAATAGTTTAAGCCAATTGTAATTTATGTGAAATGTAGTTTAATCCAATTGTTTGTCATATAAATAATAGTTGACGCCAATTTTAGTTAATGTAAACGCAGTAGTTTCAGCTAATTGTGGTCTATGTAAATAGTTTATTAAACAAATTGTTTCTTATATAAAAAGTAGTTGAAGCCAATTGTAGTTTATGTCAATATGAATTTGATCAAATTGTTTCTTATATAAATAACAGTTTAAGTGAATTGCAGTTTATGTAAAAATTATTGTGATTCAGTTGCAGTTTATTGAAGTAGTAGTTTGGGACAATTTTTTCTTATGTAATAGTAGTTTGATTCAGTTGTTTCTTTCTCAAATAGTAGTTGGTGACAATTGTAGTTTATATAATTAGTAGTTTTTAGGTAGTTGCAGTTTATAGAAGTAGTAGTCTGGGACAATTTTTTCTTATGTAATAGTAGTTTGATTCAGTTGTTTCTTTTTAAAATAGTAGTTGGTGACAATTGTAGTTTATGTAAATAGTAGTTTTTAGGCAGTTGCAGTTTATGGAAATAGTAGTTTGGGACAATTTTTTCTTATGTAATAGTAGTTTAGTTCAGTTGTTTCTTTTTCAAAAAGTAGTTAGTGACAATTGTAGTTTATGTAAATAGTAGTTTTTAGGCAGTTGCAGTTTATGGAAGTAGTAGTTTGGGACAATTTTTTCTTATGTAATAGTAGTTTGATTCAGTTGTTTCTTTTTCAAATAGTAGTTGGTGACAACTGTAGTTTATGTAAATAGTAGTTCTTAGGCAGTTGCAGTTTATGGAAGTAGTAGTTTGGGACAATTTTTTCTTATGTAATAGTAGTTTGATTCAGTTGTTTCTTTTTCAATTAGTAATTGGTGACAATTGTAGTTTATGTAAATAGTAGTTTGGTGCAATTGTTTCTTTTTAAATAATATTTGGAGTCAATGGTAGTTTGTGAGAACAGTAATTTTGTGCCAGTTGTCGTTTATGGAAATAGTAGTTCTAGAAAATGGTACTTTATGTAGTTTTAGTTAATGTTGTTAATATAAACAGCAGTTTGAGCCAATTGTGGTTTATGTGCATGGTAGTGGGAAGCAATTATAATTTACGTAAATAGTATTTTTATCCGATTGTTTCTTATTGTAAATAATAGTTTAAACCAATTGTAGTTTATGATTTTTTCATAGTTACGGAAACAATTGGATTTTTAATTTTTCATCGTTTGTTTTTCTCTTTCTCTATAGAAATTTCAGGTCATATTTAATTGTCAACGAACACAGGAACACGGTATAGATCATTGAATTGAAAATGGCAGCGGTGTGAGAGTGTGTCGTTGCTGTATGAGGCGTTAAATCAAATTGAACGGGTTTTGCGAGTTTACAAAAGCGCGTCGGTGTAAATAAAACGTTTGGATGCTGGACGACGACGACGACGACCACGACTTGGACTACCTCTGATTCAGTCATCGTAATTCAGCCGTACTCAGGAAGATTTGTTGTTGGAAGAATTCGTCCGCGTGAGGATTTACGACAACGATTGAAACAAAGATAACGATCGGATGCCCATTGGGCGAGCGTAATAGTCTGCATGAAACGCCTCTTAACCTTTCGACGAGGAGCGAGTGGCGAATATTGGCACTTTGTTCCCTCTCTCTCTCTCTCTCTTATATATAGCGATTCTCAATTCTCAGAAACTACGTTTACGACATTAAACCGAAGAAAATCGTCGAAAGAACGGTAATTCGCTTCGCACTGTTTTAGTGCGTTTCGCTACAATTGATTCTACGGAAGAATATCGCTCTCTCTCTTTCTCTCTCTCCTACTATAATTTTCCATTATTAATTTTTCCCAATTGTTCTATTTCATGATTATTAGAATAATTCGATTATTTATATGACTAGTTTTTTTTAAATCTAGATTATCTATCTGTAATAATTTTTTTGTTTTTAAGCGGGTAAAAAACTAATTTCGCAATTTTGAAAAAAAAATGTAAATTTCATGGATGCTTTTTTAAAAACGATCAACAAGGAATGTAAACTTTCTCAGTCTCGTATATATGAAAACAAGTATATATATATATATATATATGTCTTAAAACAAAGAAAAGCAATTTATGAAAACATGAAAGCTTATTATAAAGGGAAGTAAATTTTCTATTTTAGAGCAAGAAAACATATATATTTTTAAAAGGAAACCGTCATGTAAAAGAAGAAAGAATTTGATACAAAGTAAAATGGGTTTAAAAAAAAGAGAGCGAGAAGGGGGGAAAGGACGAAAAATGCGAAAAGCAAAAAA